>SMSR01013271.1:170216-223332 GCA_019453355.1 Ceratina japonica | reverse complement strand
CTTGTTACGCGATTATCATCGATCCTTTTACCATCCGACTTCATTCATTACGATGGGCTTTCGACCGGATTTAATGACATCGACAAGCAGTATTTTCGCGTCATTTCATAACACGAAATTATGGTAATGCCGAGTATCGTTGACGCGTGTTTCCATGATAATATGCAGCAGTCGTAAAAACGTCAACTGTGATGGTTCGCATCGCTCTAGCAATTTTCCGCCCGATTAAACGTGTGATTTAAACATTAGAAGTCATCGATAAACATGTCTACGCAGAATCCATGCTAATATTTCAAACTACGCACGGGCCAATGCGCCACCCAATTTATTTTGCATCTTTGACAGCAACACGTCTGTTAGGTGGAGATTAATTTTACTAAATACGTTCTTCCTATTTCATTAATTGATACAATGAATGAGGGAATGTGAGCAAAAACACGGTGCGCTGTTTCAATGTGCGAAAGAGCATTTCCACGCTGGCGAGAATTTTTTCGTTTCTGATTCTGTGCCACGCCTGGTGAGATCAGCTTTAATGCTTTAAGCGAGCCTGTACCGAAGGCTCGTTAGGAAGCTTATGGCGCATGACTGCGTTCCATCGCAGATGGCTGGATTCCCTTCTGTTGGATCCCGGGAGAGAAAGAAACCCAGAGAATATCGCTAATTCATCTAGCAAACACGTGTCGCGTCGCTCTTTGACCGAGATGAACCTGAATGTATATACCAGATAATTCCATTTGAATGTTTCCTGCTTCTAAACAATTCTCATTTTTCCTGTGAAACGCGCTTTTGAACTGACATATGTACAAACGAGAATGAAAAGCGTATTACCGTGAATACGACTCCGTTGATTTTCCACCGTTCTCACGTTCGAGTACAACGAACCCCAATAAATTGTTTGTATCTGTGTTTGTTTAATTTTAATCCCCACCTCGCCTTTGCTCGGCCCCTTTACGAGCTCGATAAGAAAACATCCGACGAAATAGGCGAACTCGACGATCAAGATTAAATTAAAACCGACGAAAATCCCGCAAATACTAGCGGCGTCACCTGCGAAACCACTGAATTAGTAACGAACTCATAACCAACAGAATACAGCGCGATAACTCATCAGAAGACTGAGATAAAGATCCCTGCTTGCGGAATGCTCGCACAATCGTTCAACGTGGTACATAATAAAATTCGCGAACTCGCTCCTCGGTGAGTTATATTTTTGAGCACGGCGGCACGTAAGAAAGACATTCATATTTTCAGGTGACGTCGACGGAGAAAAAATGTTTCCCTCCAGCGCGTTACGCGAGGAAAGAAAGCCAGTGGATTTTCCTAACGAAAAATGCGACTTCTTTATCCCGGCGCGAGTACATTACGCTACTTGTAACCCGCGCCGTGAGCGGACGTGTACACAACACGATGGATCAACTCGTAGCTGAAACTGTTCCCACAGCTTTTATTTCATCCACTGGCCAGCGGATTACACGTAGTGTGGAGACTTCACGTCGCCGATCTTCTTCGTTACACAACGGAATCCTGTTTTGTTTTATGATCGCACCCTTCTCGAGACTTTCTAGCTGGAATTCCTTATACCTTATATCATATGTGCATACATATGCAAGTAGCGTCACTAGACGCTAGCTAGAAGAAATATCACTAAAAAGAATTGTTTTAAGGAGGTTCGTCAGTGAAATGTGTAGGTTAAAAAAGTCCTGGGAATTATTGAGATTCAATAGCGAATATAAAATAAATATCCTGTTGAAATTTAAAATTCATTTACGATCTAGTATCCGAGAAAAATCAATATAAAAAATGGGTTCTTATACACGCCCTTTTATGGGGAAGGTCGGCAAAGGTTACTTAAAAGTTGTATATCATATCGAAATACGGTTAAAAAGTTAAGAAAGAAACTATGCAATATGAAGCTAAGGCAATACCTCAAAGTGTAAAAAACAGTTTGACTTAGTTTACAACACAGTTTGTTCAATGATTCCATGATTAATAGATATTTCATCGCGATTAAGGAGGTTATTTAACAAATGTGTGTTCTTTGTCATATTTTGCAGCGTTTTTCTCGAATATGCTTTACTAGATTTGAAATATATCTCATTAATTTAATTGCCACGTAATTGTATTTTTCAATATATTTACATTAATACAGACACATAAAAATTAATTTTGTTAATATGATTCGAGAACTGGTGAAACTTTCGAGTTCCTGTTTATGAGCACAAGTACTCCCCCTTACCGCCTGCCCCTCGAGAGATTGGACGAACCTCCTTAATAGGAAACGTGTATTTTTACGTTACATATAAATTATTATTTTATCAATAAAATGTGTGGCATTCATGATATTGATATGCATCTATCGTGAATTAATATATTTTTTACTTACCCATAAGTTCGTACCAATGAAAGATGACATCCTGTCTTAATTTCGTTGCGCCGAACTTATTAAAGAATATAGTTATAGCGGCGTGATCCTGGATCTTGGTATCACCCCTTCGAATATCCAAATATAATACACCTGATACGTAACCAAAGCGGAGTCGAAACAAACGGGAACTCACAGTAATTTGACAACGTCCTGATTTGATCTCAAGTCAGTGGTAAACTGTCTCGCGGTGTATTTGACAGCGCTGCATTCGGGATAGCAGCTATGACAATGCAGAATCTTGTCTTTGTCTATGTCGTCCTCGTCGTATAAATTCTCGTGCGGTATAACGGAGAACCATTTAGCTGAAAATAGGATGCCCCGTCCTAATTACATAATTTATTTTTAATCCAGACGAAAAATAGAGATATTGCGAGCATCGCAGACCCACGAAATTGATCTACTGCAAGGAGTTCATTAATTAATCAGAGAAAGAGAGAGAGAGATTGTGGAACAGCGGTAGTAATTCAGCTGAACAATTCATTGCTTTCATGATTTACGTCTATGAGTATCTTGATAGTGCTTACATTTGTGCCGCGACAAACACGGCACGTCTCCCAAGTCGCAGACTTTCCTGGATCCTGGAAACCGATAAATAAACGGGAACTGTGAAATGTACGAATGGATTTAATTAAAACGGACGATAATTAACGTTGGATAATATTACTAATAATTAATTGGATTGTGCCGAATAACGTATTCGAATAACTGTTTAAAATGCAACGAGAAACTAAAATTTCAAACTTTAAAACACTATTGAATTATTCGATGTAGCACAATTATGCGATATGAAAATTGAAGATAAATAAATGCGCGAAATTATTTAATAAAATAGCTTTTTTCTCAAACTCTACAAATTTTCATTTATATTAAGAATCTAAAATTATTTAGGTAAGCATGATTTTGGATTGGAATTAGATTGTTAAAAGGGAGGGTAGAAACAGGTTGAGATTGTCTTCGGACCCGCCAGGGCGTTCCTTTCTCCCCCCGCTTAATTTCACGCTTGGTGCGATCCGCTTTAACGCTTTAAGCCGCGAAAGCGAAGTCGTTGAAAAGCTCGCGCGCGGTACGAGTCCGTGCAGATGGGCTCTGCCTCGTAGCTTCTAATCTCGGGTGAAGAAGGGACAGGGAGCTGTTAATGTCTACCAAAGGCTTCAAGCCTGGTCTACGGCCGCTGCGGTTCATTTCAACCCTCCCGGCGAAAGTGAAAGTGAGAGCTGGAGCGCCTTTTGAACCT
Organism: Ceratina japonica; assembly: GCA_019453355.1. Taxonomy (NCBI): domain Eukaryota; kingdom Metazoa; phylum Arthropoda; class Insecta; order Hymenoptera; family Apidae; genus Ceratina; species Ceratina japonica. The sequence continues at coordinate 219,673 of SMSR01013271.1, read as the reverse complement.
TTCCTTTGCCTTTCGGTGCCGACCTTGTCGCTATCTTTGCTCTTAAACGTTACGCATTAACGCGGAATAATCTAAGGAAACTCTATTCATATCTCTTCCTTTGTGCTCATTAACTGGACGTTTTTCATCGAATATGTAAAATAGTAAAAAAATGTCACCAAAATAAAGTTATCCTTTTGTAAAAATACTTTCCTTTTCTACAACATGGTGTAAGATTTAACGTAAAATATAACTTTATTTCTCTTCACAAAAATTTTTAGGTTTCTCAAGCTCTAATCTGCGACTCTTCGCCAGGGCGTGTGTAACAGAAGTGACTCTCAGGCCCATCGTTTAAGACAGTCCTAAGACCTTCCCCACCGCCAGTACGACCTTATTTTTTACGACCTTTTGTGCCTAGGCCCGCTTTCTTTAAAAAAGAATTGCATATCACTCGATGCAGTCGCCCCGTATTAAATTTCTAATTTTCTAATTTTCTTACAATGGCTGCAATAATTTGATAGAATTCTACGAAAATCCTTTCACTAATCAGTTTCTAACAGAAAAATCCTACGTTAGGTATTATTAACCCCTTGCCTTAAACATTGTAAAGGATACTTTTATAATATCTCTTAAGAAGTAAGTCTGCAGCTCCGAACGTGGTAAAGAAAACTGAATAAATGCCATGTCTATAGCTGTAACTCGATTAGATCTAGAGCATCTCTGAGACGTTTTGTTTACATTTGGCACGAGCGCCCTATCACGTCTTTTGTTTATGCTTGACCCGGTAAACTTATCACGTCTGTGACACGTCATTGTAATAGCTAAGGGGTTAACATACTTAATCGTTTCTTTACCTCGATTGGGCAAGAAGAAGGGAACACAGCCGCAGGTTCTTAACATGTCCTCGATTTTGCAATCGACGATGCAGTCGCTGTACGTGTAGAATGCACGCATGGAAGCCATCTCATCTGGAAACACGCAGTCCCGCGTTTCCAACGGATAAGGTATGATAGTCCTCTGACTGTAAGACATGATCGCCTGTACCTCCATGCTCAGGTGTAGCCTCGGCGAAACGAGGAAGTCGATCACGCCCCCGCTGGTCATATCGGGGTAATCGTACGGATTGAAGATCGTCACCTGACGAAATAACGAAGAGAGACGCGTCGAGGACAAGTCGAAGTTTCCAATATTCATGAATGACAACGAGAGGTCGACGCGACGAACCGAGCGAAACGGTGCGACGCCGCCGCGCCGCTCCACGTGAGATACTCGCTACGGCGGCGCATATTTACGGTGTAGGTGAGCCGTTCGTTGCTCACGAGGAAAAACTGCAATTTGCATAATGCGCCGGTCCTCGCCTTCTCTCGCTTGCCGTTGCCGCCGCGGGATAATCGCCGCGAGCTACCACGACCCACATTTCCGTCTCGGCGTAATTACGGTTAACTCGGTTCGGACGTCTGATTCGAATATGGAAATTTTTGTCGAACCGTTCCGCAGCGAACCGGTTTTACCGCGAATGAAGATAACAGCAAATTGTATTATTCTATCAACAACGGAGATGACTATAATCGTGACTTCAAATAAATCGAAGTCACGTTAAACGCGATGAAGAGATAAAGTATTTGAATATTACTATATAGCTACGTAACAAAATTGAGTAAGTTCAAGCGAATTGAAACTGTGAGACGAAGATATGAGCGAATGAAAACTTACCCTCCAACCTGCGTTAGGAAATATAGAATAGAAGTAATCATCTAAAGATGGTTCCAACAACACGGACAGTCCTCCGTCCCTAGTCAAATTCTGCACCTTTACCGGTGTTATTCGGTGATCACTCATCCTACTCCTAGAAAGACAAGAGAATTTATTACAAAAATAACGAAAGCAGAAAGAGCATGGGAAACGCGGAGCGCTGTCGTTTTCTACGAAATAATTTCCTAAGGGCTGAGCGTAGGGCTATTAGCGGATGGATTAGATCTGATACAAGCGGAAGTTCGCAGGCCTGGCGAAACTGATGAAATATAAACGTGACGCAAAGCGCATAAATGATGCATTAACGTTGCGCGGCGAGGATTACGTATAGTGGAAACTCACAAGGGCGTGTCGTCTCCTTTGGTGGCATAATTGAAGGTGCAACAGAAGCCGTCTTGCGTCTTGCGGAACGTGAACATTTCCGTACAGTTCCGTTCCTCGTCGTGAAATCGACACTTCGACAGCATGGAGGCACAGTCTGGCGTTAGCTGAAACGTTTGATCTTCAGATATCGGTCAATAGCAAACAGACTTCGTTAACATCAACATACTCAGGCCTCGATAAGCGCTTGTGACTAAACTACAGATTTTATNATTTCCGTACAGTTCCGTTCCTCGTCGTGAAATCGACACTTCGACAGCATGGAGGCACAGTCTGGCGTTAGCTGAAACGTTTGATCTTCAGATATCGGTCAATAGCAAACAGACTTCGTTAACATCAACATACTCAGGCCTCGATAAGCGCTTGTGACTAAACTACAGATTTTATACACGTATAGGAAAATTATATGTCTCTCTATTAAAAATATAAAATTGTGTTCAATATTTAACTAGGATATCAACAGAGAAATGCAAATCATTATTTTTTCTAACGAGTAAATGAAATTCGTATTTAGATTATATTTCTTGAATTGACATTATGAATTTTCTATTTTGTACATATAAAATTTGCAATTTTAGCCATTTTTATTAATTTATTAAATGTGGAAGAAAAATATCTGCTTTAAAGACAACTGAACTTACACGTTTCATTACATCAGTGATGCTGAAAGCTTCATCGTAGAAGACGGCTAGAAGTTGATCGATTCGGTAAATGGAAGTGTGTGGTTCGAACTCGGTGTCATAAAGATCGCCCAGTTGCAACATCATGTCGAGAATTTTGTCGTATGATTGATCAGAAATATTCGCGGCGGCTCTGTTGGCGCGGGAAAGAGATATTAATTGAATTAGATCCAAAGGGCTGAAAAAATGTCTGTCATGGAAGGCTGAAACTTATGATGCGCACAGAGAAAAATGAACGGCAGCTTTGAAATTGATTAGGCAACTTACACGGACACGGTCAGTTTGCACGGCGAGCCGAGTAAACGATGAAAAATGATCAAACGTAACCGGCGACGAGGAAAATCGATATTGCCTGATATCGGTCAGAAATTAAATTAAACATTCTGCTTTTCATGAAAATTAACGAGTACACGCTTGCTAGTAAACAGATGAAATTTGTATGAAATCGTGAAAACGAATCGCGTTGTAGAAAATTACACGGTACGTTAACTCTTAAATTGGCTGTACATCACAATTCAGTGAATTAATATCAATATTATTTCTGCATCTTAAAATGTCTAAAATCAATTAACTTGTATACTGTTCGCCGGATGGGAGCTTTTTCAATCAACAGTCTCAAAGTAACTTCCTGGCTGATTATTAATGTTCGGGTTTTTGCGAATCCGAAGCTAATTAGGGACGTGTTTTTAGGTTCCACTTTTAATGAACGCTTTTTTCACGGACGCTGAAAACTTTTCTAAATACACGAGCGAGTTATTAGGGAGCGATATTCCTCATCGTTAACTAGCCGTATTATGCTCCGTCATTTTACCATATTTTATCAATGCTTCAAAACTTACAAAACACACAGTGTGTACAAAAAAACTTTTCTTACCCGACTACAGCAAAAAGAGGATATTGTGTTTATAATGTATTTTAGGTCGGTGCATGTGAAATATTGTATTTTTCAAACGTAACAGATGTTCCTGTAAAATATACGCGTATTATGCAGAGCTGCGGGTCGACAATCAAAATTCACGGCTCCGACGTCGACTACGAGTCCATGATAAATAGCCAAAACTATGATAACAGTGAAGATAAATAAAACTAAAAAATAATAAAAGTAATAGTGCCAGTAACAAAAAAAAATGTATTATTCAGGGTATTCATCTGCTAGAGAAAACAATTTTAAAAAGTGATTCTATAAACCAAAAGAACTACCTCGAAACTAAAAAATTTCTATTCGAGTCTCCATTTTTTAGTTATACACGGTTAAAAATTACCCATGTCGACACTCGTTCTCAGGTACATACAACGAGCGTCTATATATATTACAAAATGCATTATAAATTTTGAAATAAAGTTCGAAGTCATATTTGCTATAAAATGATTCGAGGAAAAGTAGAAACATATTTATTACACTTTTCAATTAATTCCTATAAAATGTATTAACACAAAGTCGGAGTCGACGTACTTTCTTCCAACTCCGGGTCCAGCGATCGAAAATTCCATTCCAACTTAATTCGCGAGTCCGACTACACAGCCCTGATATTACGTACTTGATTCGAACTTTGTTATCAGTTTTTCGTAGTTTTGTGCATTAGAAGTAACTGTTCATTTTCTTGCGTGAAGTTCACAGTGTTCTAAAGTTCGACGGGCTTCCACGAAATTATTTCCGTAGTTACAACGCGAGTCTATACATAGCCGCGGTTCCTTAAGTATTGGAAATAGAATTTTCGTTGAATATGGCGTAGCACTGGAATTCGTTTATGAACGAGGAGTAATTCTAAACGCGNTTTCAGTTTTTCGTAGTTTTGTGCATTAGAAGTAACTGTTCATTTTCTTGCGTGAAGTTCACAGTGTTCTAAAGTCCGACGGGCTTCCACGAAATTATTTCCGTAGTTACAACGCGAGTCTATACATAGCCGCGGTTCCGTAAGTATTGGAAATAGAATTTTCGTTGAATGTGGCGTAGCACTGGAATTCGTTTATGAACGAGGAGTAATTCTAAACGCGAAACCACGGCCTAGAAGACTAATTGAAATTATTCCGTGCGGAGCCCGTATTCGTAGAGTACTCTGTACGCGTGTGTATGTCAAACCGTTCGATTGCACTCTTTTTTGCAGCCANGTAATTGAAATTATTCCGTGCGGAGCCCGTATTCGTAGAGTACTGTGTACGCGTGTGTATGTCAAACCGTTCGATTGCACTCTTTTTTGCAGCCACGGGCGCTCTCCCGGTGAATGGCACTCGTGTTTATTTAATACCAGAATCCACTCACACTTCGCTTGCCAATTCCATAGCGGATCGACGACTTATTCGGTTGATGCTGCAGATGGCTACGCCTGACAAAAACGATACGATTTTATCGGTGGAAATGTTACCCGGGAATTTAGAATTTTAAACGATATAGGAGAACTAAAAAATTTCTTTACGGAAATTTCCATTTCACATTCGGAATCTATTCTGTACAGTTGAATGACAAAGAACAGACAACAGTAACTTTTATTTATCAAAATGGGAATTAATGAGAATATAACGATTCAGACATTATTTGGAACAATTTTAGTTAGGATCATTGAAATGCGAGGCCCGCACCATTCCACCTGGGACGCATAATTTCAGCAATCTGTGCCCAATTGGAACAAACGATCTATCGATTCCGAGACGGACCAACTCGTCCCGGAAGAAATTACATAGTCGCTGCCCCAAGTATTTTAGGAATTCAAATTTTGCTCAACGCGTCCAATTTTACCTGGGAAATCTAATTCGTGCGTGGGAAACTGTTCAGTGCTGACACTAGTGAACAACGGGTTTTCCATGGACTCGAGATAACCGTTGTAAATTATGTATATCATCGCCGGAACAGTAACAGCGTAGACGAGAAACCACAATGTTCTGAAAGCGCACAGAGGAGCTTTAATAAAATATGTTTTCGAAAGAACGTTAATTTTTTCATTAAAATTGTAGTATTTTAAAGAAATCGTACTAATTCATGGAATAAAAAAAAATAGCACACGAAACATAAATTCCATCTGCACGTTACACATAATATTAAATATGGAAACTTGAGTAAATCATTGCATTGACTTTTAATTATATCGTACGTTAATTACCTGTCAAGCCATGTAACTTCCCGATCGACGAAGTATTTGAAACCAGACAATTTCGTATACTTGCAATATAGCGTCGAATATTTAATCAATGTTCGGCAGAAGTGCGATCCGTACGAAACGTGATAATCCAACGAACTCCGATCGTACGATCTGAGATCCGATTTCCCCTTGCGCTCACTCATTTCCTGATACAATTAATCGCGGAAATGTTCACTGATTTTAACTCCTTTCCAAATTTAAAATAAATGAATAATTGATAACGCAATGACCCAAATTGGTAGAGTTATAAAAGGTAGAGAGTTAACTAAAATAATCTGTAATGGGAGATTCAGTCTCGGACGAGATAATAATACTGATCTGAATTCTCTGTGGGAAAGCAAGGGAAGTAGAAAAAGATATGGAAAATACGGATTCGAATCGGTAAACGAGGGAAATCCTAAATTGTTGTTTGTATGGGTTTCCCGTGGCTACTGCGGACGGCGACGTTTATATTCGGCCTCATAAAATACCTGATCCGTCCTTTCCATTTTACCTCCGTCACGCAATATCGTTCTTGCGATACAGAAACCGGTGAGTAAAGTCGCGTATCTCTGACATCGTTCAACCACCGATAGGCATCGCTTGTTTCACGTACGTCCATGCGGGAAATCCTTCGTGCGCTCCTGGAATTTATTTGAACTGGAGCGTTCTTTTATTCCACTTGCATTCTATTTTAATGCAAGTATAAAATATATAAATGTCCACGTCATAATCCCTGCAACGTATGGTCGCATTGTATTATTACTACGGAAGCAAGCAGAATAAAAACAGGAGAAGATCTGACAGAAATACGTACAGGTTCTGATAATCTGAATCATTCATCTGTAATTTTATTGAAAATAAACAGTTTATACTTGAAAGCACCTCTTTAATTTGGTATTCATTATACATTTAATCATCGATCAGATTTGATTAAGAAAGGTGGCCGAGAACTGATCGATCAGCGATAGTTGAATAAAAAGCGGAAAGTAGGAGAGCGAACGAAGTTTCGTTCTAAGTTTGCAGGCGTTCACCGATTCCGGAAGCGTCTCTTCCATTAACGTCCTTGCCTTTCACGAGAAAGTTTGAGCTGCCTGCAAATCGAATAGACAGATTTTCGGAACGCCTGCCTGTGCCTTATCAAATGATCCGTAACCGCGTTATCATCAATTTACACTTATGAGATCATCGTGACAATTGAACATCGATAGATTCAAATGCAGATTACCAACAATAATTGATCGGTTCATCATTATCATGGTTCATTATTATACTACTAATAGTTCCGAGATATGCTTGTGAGACATCAATCAAAATTTTTATAACGTAATTAAATAATTTTTCAAACAGAGGAATTTAGACCATTTTTTTTATAAAGGACTTTACACTTGTATGTGTGAGATTAAAAAGTAACTGACAGTAAATTATCGCGAAGTGCGAAATCGCTGGATTCTCTTTGCAAAGGAAGGAAAGCGTCACTGTATCGCTATTACGAATTGAATATTAATGAACCGTTTTCGGATTCCGATCGAGCCGAGGTAAAGGCGTGAAATAAATATTAATGAGGTTCTCTTCGCGGAAGAATTAATTATTGCATTAACAGAAAATCCAAATGTACGAACTGCGCTTTGAATACCGATCTTCGCCCTCACTCGACTTTCGTTCTTCAACTTAAATTACCGATTAAACGCGAATATTTTAGGGGTAACATCACTGGGACCTAAAACAGAATTTTTCGCAATACTTGCGTATTATAGTTACTTAAGAGTATAAAGAATATTTTAAGCCAATATAGCAAAAAATAACATCATTACATCGTAAGAAGCACTAAAATCAACTAGTCGAGTGCTTAGTCTGATCATAAAACCCTCTTTAGTTATCCTTGCTACATAAATATATACGAATGCGATTTAAGAAGAATAGTATTCACGTGTTCAGTCGGCACAATACGCAGAACGCGAGAAGTGTACCAACTAAAACCCCAGCGTCGGTGCAACGGTGGCATATCGCTGCCGTGCGACGTTCCATTAAATCACAATGCACAGCAGATGCATCGTTGCACAAGCCTCGCATTTTCTCGAACATTATGGCATTCTTTTCGCGCCGACTGCCTCCTCTGTGATTTGCGACCGGCTTGATTTGCGATCTTCGAGCATCCACTGCCTTCTCTTTTCCTTTTTCTCATTCCCTCAAAAATCGTATATTACCACCTACCCTCTACATCATTGCGATATTTCTATTGCGACCAAGCGGTTAAATTTTTTTCGTAATTACGTTTACTAAATGTGAAATTCCAGAGACGCTTCGTTATTATTTATCATCGCGGGTGCGGCCCTACGGATTTCACTCATCTCGATTTAGCCAACGCGACGCCTGAAATATTTAATCAATGTTCCGTGGTAATACGAAGGATTTATTTCCGATGTGCAGTGTGAACGAAACGTCACGCCGATATCTTGAAGTGTCTTTGTTGCCACTATTCGTGTTCTACAGTCTTTCCTTGGACGCAATTAAAATTTATGACACGTAAAAATGGAGCGACGAATTTTTCTTTTGATGAGATAATTCCGCAATGAAATTATAAATCAAGAATAAAACATGAAAAGGTGATCGTACGGCGAAGAATTTTTTAAAACGAAATTGCAGCGTAAAAATTATGTGTGAGCTATAAATGTTCATAAGTATATTATAATATTACATTTTTATTAATTTAGCGAATGTCAGAATAAATAAAAAATATAAGATATAGCGGGCATAGAGAATAGCATATTCCCGGAGATAAATAAATTTGAATCATGGGACGGGGCTGTATTTCAGTACGCGATGTCTGGCCTACAACGGACCTATACTACTAATCAACTCGCAACTCCGTCCAAACTGGACCGCGTATATTTATGCAAAATAAAACATTCTATCCTATCAGTTTAAAAAATGTGTTTTAGATAGACAGATATCTCTCTATCATTTAAACATTCCAATATGCAATCTAATTATAAGTCTACGTTATGTACTTGCTCGAAACAATTCCATCATATAATAATAGATGATGAGAGAAGACAAAATAGATGTTTTTCGATTGAAAAATGCAAAATCTTCCAAAGATGAATTTTCACAATTCGTTTCTTAAGTTAGTTAATTGTCCGTCATCCATATTCCTCTTATTTGTCTTATCCAGTTGAGAATCCAGGGATGCAAACGAGGCGTAACATGCGATGCGTTATCACAATCGCTTAAGTGTATTTTGCGGGATTAATCCCGAGATTAATCCGCGCTCATCGGGCATACTGCGGACAATCCAATTTAAATAGCGCGAGGAACGTACCGCTTCCCGTCACGCCGTAAATTGCATACAACACGCCAGAATGAATATTACGTTGACGAGATTTCTCGTCTCCCGGAAGGATGCCGCTACCGCGTTTTCGTACCCCTGGAGCTCCGCTGTAAAATCGCCGGCGAACGTTGTTTCACGGTAACGAAATCACGCTGCTACGGTATCTTCCGGAATCTTTTGAAAAAGCTGGCCCGCTTTCACCGCCGCATCGCGCCGGGCTCGTTAAGATCGTTTTAGATTTAAATAAATCCCATCTCAAGCCGTAAAGTTCGAATGAAATCAGTTTTAGATTTTATAAAAAAATATGATGACAGCGCAGAGTTAGATCAGCAATTTCTTTTAACGCCAAGATGGGAAAAGAAATTTGGCAAAAATGAGAAGATCTATGAACGCGTACAAAGAATGGAAATGAAAAGAATTGTAAGCAGAATAAACTGAAATGCAAATGCCTGTCGAGCGTGCGTATAAAATATTTTGGGCGTCGGATTCCTGCTCTATCCAATTTTCGTTTGCGACACTTAATGGAATGGGCCAATGTAAATTCATCACAGCTTTTAGATTCGACGTTTCGCGATGTCGCGCGATAAAACAGTTTAGTTGTTTTTCGTTCGGTGTATGGAAAAAAACGTATTTGGGTTAAAAATTAACCACCGGCCACGTCCAATCTCCGCGTTTGAATATGGAACAGGGGCATTTTATAAATATGATAATTGGAGACATGCAGCCGGAATTAGTAAAACAGAAGGAAGCGATCCGCGGGCATTGTAACTGTATCAGGCGTGCAGCTGCTGAACTCGATAAAATAATGTGGCGAGTAGGGGCCCGTCCGCTTTTGCATTCATAAGGGAATTGTCCGCAATCGTTTAATCATGTATGAAGTGATTTCATTAACCGCGTCGAGAGGGAAGGCACGCGCAAAGGGATTCGGAAATACAATACAATTTGAGCACTCACGCGTCGGAACCATGATAATTATTTTAAACAGTCCAAGCTATTATCGATTACGCGAAACGTTTTGGAATCGTCGTTATCTGCGTATTACGAATCGCAGCATTAATCAGCCGTACAAATAGTTTTGTCACTGCTATTAATTTACAACGTCCTAGTAATATCCCCCTATAAATTCGCTTTGGATTCATGCCCGCTCGCGTATTTCCACAGATTAAACGGTGCACCGATACGATCCACTAATTGATATCGTTGGTTAATCGTTTAACATAGTCACAAGCCAATTTTGAAATAATGTACGTATACATGTGTTTAATTTACGTATACAAATTCTTACATCTAATTCTGTTTTAAGAAAGAAAGAACAGAAATTGAATTCTTGAATTGACGAGATTGACTCTATCCGGTATAAATAGTCAAAATCATTGGAAGCTATTGAACAAAAATTAAACACTATAGTATTTCATTGACACACTCCAAACTATGTATTCGATCTGCAATTTGACTTTTATTAATAGATAAGAAAAATGCTTGTTAAAAAATGTAAAGCTCAGAAATAAACGAAGTTTAATACGAATCAACTTAATAATTTTCACTGGCGCATCGTAAAACCTGGTCAATTTTACGTTGCCTCTTCAGTGATAGAAGATTAAGTAGAAGAGTTAATTAAGGTCTGTGTGACGAAGGGAACGAAGGCGAACACGTATCGCATGTACAGGTTGCGTGGGCTCGAGCTCGAACGAAGATAAAGGAAAACGAATTAAGAGAAACGCTGGAGCATTTTCATGCACGACAAAAGAGGCTCGACGTCCTTTTGTTTCGCCTTAATTGCATGACTAGTCGCGTAACACGTTCCTTCGTCTTATCTCCGCCTTCTGACCATCCGCGTTCCCCTTTGTCCCTGGGCTCTCGCGTTTAAAAAATTCGCTCGAGCTCCACGGCTCGCGATTCGTCCACCGTAAAAGTTGTTCCTTGAAACAACGCTGAAAAGCAAGCCGACTTTAATCTCATTCACTGTTTTTTCGTCAGAATACAGTGTTCTCATTCGCAGGGATCTGGCGACCTTTTGAAATTTCGTCAGGTTTATTTTCTCCCTTTTATCATTTTGTCTTACTTTCATTTTAACGTTTCATTCTGCTCTTTTCGACAGACCCTCTTATTTGTTCCCACGCTCCCGCGCTTGAAAATCTTGAAAATAGTTTCCACAAATTGGAAGTTCAATATTCTTACTCTTACCTACGATTCTCTGTCACAATAGGCTGTCTTTTATACGTCCCTTAAAAATTCCATCAATCTCTTTTTTTAAATTTCCAATTCTTTACAAACTCGTTCAACGTTTGAATTCAATTCGCTATGGAAGTCATTTACTAAAATAGCTAAAAGCTCGTTGATTCCCAATTTAAATAGTGCTTTGTCGTTGAAACGAAGTACGCTGGAACTGGACAATTAATTGCAAACCTATTTTTTTAAACACTTTAAAATACCCGTGATCGGGCTTCAATAAATTGCTATTAATGACCATCGTTCATGAATAAAGCGTTCTTTGAATGTTTGAGCTCAGCGATCTTTTGAAATTCCATCGAGTCTTCCTTTTTTAAAGGTAACTTCGCCCTTTAACGAAATTGTCGGATGTTCGTAGGCGTACTGAAGTGATCCAATTACGCGTGACGAGTCGGTGGAATCCTCGNTTTAAAAAATTCGCTCGAGCTCCACGGCTCGCGATTCGTCCACCGTAAAAGTTGTTCCTTGAAACAACGCTGAAAAGCAAGCCGACTTTAATCTCATTCACTGTTTTTTCGTCAGAATACAGTGTTCTCATTCGCAGGGATCTGGCGACCTTTTGAAATTTCGTCAGGTTTATTTTCTCCCTTTTATCATTTTGTCTTACTTTCATTTTAACGTTTCATTCTGCTCTTTTCGACAGACCCTCTTATTTGTTCCCACGCTCCCGCGCTTGAAAATCTTGAAAATAGTTTCCACAAATTGGAAGTTCAATATTCTTACTCTTACCTACGATTCTCTGTCACAATAGGCTGTCTTTTATACGTCCCTTAAAAATTCCATCAATCTCTTTTTTTTAATTTCCAATTCTTTACAAACTCGTTCAACGTTTGAATTCAATTCGCTATGGAAGTCATTTACTAAAATAGCTAAAAGCTCGTTGATTCCCAATTTAAGTAGTGTTTTGTCGTTGAAACGAAGTACGCTGGAACTGGACGATTAATTGCAAACCTATTTTTTTAAACACTTTAAAATACCCGTGATCGCGCTTCAATAAATTGCTATTAATGACCATCGTTCATGAATAAAGCGTTCTTTGAATGTTTGAGCTCAGCGATCTTTTGAAATTCCATCGCGTCTTCCTTTTTTAAACGTAACTTCGCCCTTTAACGAAATTGTCGGATGTTCGCGAAGCGATCGTGGCGTACTGAAGTGATCCAATTACGCGTGACGAGTCGGTGGAATCCTCGAGTCGAAAGCTTTCGCCGGCGCGACGCCCGGACATTTTCTCCGGATAGGAATGGAGTAACGAAGGTGGAAGAGAATTAAGAGGGAAGCCGCTGCTTTTCATACATGGACGAACGTCGCGTCGCAACAGGGCTGTAAAAGAAGATAGGAAGAAGGACCGCGAGGGGCGTCGGGTCTGGCTTTGTTAAGCGCAAATTGAATGGGTATTCTCAGTCTGCCTCTTCCTCGCTCGTCGTTTTGCGGAGCCGGAGCTGCTCCTTTTTAACCGGCGACGATCTGGCTAATAAAGATCGCTTCGATAGCATACGCTCGCTGCGATTTATACATATGAAAGAGATCGACCCTGAAGATAACCGAGTTATAGTGAAATTTAGATGTTTAAGGCTAGGATAGTCACGGAACTTCTCTAACATTTTTCAGCAAATTCTTGACGTTCTTTGCTCCGTTTTACCGATATCACGGCAAAAACAGTGCGAAGTATGAGTCTAAAAAGATCTTTCGTCCTTATATAAATAGATAAGATTACGACGAAAAGTCAATTTCTTTAGCCAATTTAATGAATAACATGGACGCTCTGCCTTATTACGCAGATATGCAGTCTAGGCTGGGTTAATAACCCTAATTATAAACGATAATTTCTCGTTTTTTGATGCGACGTGCCATTGAAGTCTTAATTCAAAATCGAGCATTAATTTTTGATCTGTTCATGAAATAAATCGTTCAGGAAATCGGTACAAGATGGGATGCGAAATTTAGGGCGATTTCTGGATTTTATTTCCAGCCGGCATTCGTTACGGTGATGGATTATTATTGAAGCAATCAGTTTGAAAACATCGTTAGATAAAATGAATAGATGGTCGTCCATACGTGTTCCGTGGAAATATCGCGATGGCAGCAATTCATGCGAACCCTGTTAATTATTCAATACATCAGATGCGAGAAATTAAATAAAAAGCGAGGCGGAACGAAGATTTATTATCGGAACACCCGTGTCGATAAATTAATTGCACCGAGAAAACTAACGGCTAGATGGGAGAAGGAAATTGTGATGCACGCAGGAAATTAATAAATTATAATAATTGTAGCTAAACACATAGTGCGCATGTTCCGTTGATACGGTCAAACACGGTGACCTGCCGGTGCTAATCGTTGATTGATTTTAATGCACGCAGTCGCATTTATTCCCTCAATAAATGAAACGCAAACAACTTTAACCATATTTGCACTTAAACAAATCGGAACAAAATATTCCATCAGCCAGTAGAACCTGGTACAACGAAAAACAGTGATGTAAAAGAGTAATCGAACGAGTGGAGAGCAACAAAAGTAGTTACTCATGCATTATAAAAGAGAATCGATGAATTACAAAGTAGCTAATTGAAAGAGCTTTTCGCCCGCGATAAAAATTGCATGTTTTGATGCCGAAAGAGAACTGGGACTCTCTCTTCTCTGCACGTTATCATCGAGCGCGCTAAAAGCTAACTTATATTTACGATTAACAGGTTTCGTCGCAGCGCACCTCTCCACGAGTCTTTGTTCTTCCGCGCGCGACAAAGTGTTCGTCGAGATAAAAGGGTTGCTTCATTATTTATATCCGCTTATTATTTATCGCGTGTACTACGTAATCACTGCAATTTAAACTCCTTCGCGTTTCCTGCGATCGTGTAACTCGATAGCAGGAACGTTCCGAGAGAAATTAATTGTTCCTCGTGAGGTTCTCACGCACTGCCCAAGACATTAGCTCGTGTCGAACAAGAATTGTCATTTACTAATCACTAATTTCCCATATCGTTAGAACTCTATTCTTTGCATTAAAAAAATCTGTAACAATTATCTGATAATAACTTCTGACAAAGACCGGGAAGAAATTTGAGTGGCTCATTTTTTTAGCATGATCATATGTACANGAGGGAAATTAATTGTTGCTCGTGAGGTTCTCACGCACTGCCCAAGACATTAGCTCGTGTCGAACAAGAATTGTCATTTACTAATCACTAATTTCCCATATCGTTAGAACTCTATTTTTTGCATTAAAAAAATCTGAAACAATTATCTGATAATAACTTCTGACTCAGGGCCGGGAAGAAATTTGAGTGGCTCATTTTTTTAGCATGATCATATGTACAAACGCAATGCCTAGAATTACGCACGTGCACACGTTGCAAAATGTACGTTTTTTTTAACTACACGAACATTTTTAAGTATTTAGAGATAACGAGTTTTTCATTATATAATCNATGTTTTTTTTAACTAAACGAACATTTTTAAGTATTTAGAGATAACGAGTTTTTCATTATATAATCTGAAAGAATAATGGAATATGAAGAATCGTTAAAGGAAGGGCATTTTAACGAAAAGTAGCAGGTTTGCGAAGTTCTTCGGTCGTTAAGCCAGCGAGCCTCCTCATTTTTAATGCATTAAGGGACTCCGGAAGCAAGCAGGTTAGGACGAGAGACACGAATTCTACAAGAATCTATCAAGAAGCGATAGAAAAAGGGGTGGACGGGGTTAGGACCGATCCATGTCAAATAAAGCTGGATCGATGCTGAAGAACGATCATAATAAAACCGCGGGGCCGTGTACGCCCGCTCGGGATAAGAATGGGAATATTCGACGTGGATAAAGGAAAGTGTTAGGCGAGCGGATAGAAGATAAATTGACTAGGTCCGACGTTTCATATTTTACTACTACTTTGGCTATTTTGTACGCTTGCGTTTCTTTTCCTCTTTCAAAATTATATAAATTCAATTACGTGAAAAAAATTGACTAATCCTCGTCTTGTATGAGGGTGAGATTCTGAGCCAAAAATTACTCCTCCATTTTTTCCTCCAACTATTAACAAAATTATTGACATTAAAAATGATCCACTGGCATGTTGTACATAATTTCTTTTAGCTTTTACCATGTTTCATTGCTGATTAACAGTAATGCAATATTCAACTTACAATATATTCAATGTAAATAAGACTGGGGTTCTGTGCATTTATAAAAAAATTAAATTAACAGAAATTATAAATGATGAGCGTAATATTTAAAACCATTCAGAGTATTAAAAGTTGATTGCATATTTCCACACTTATAAGTATACCTAATCATTAACGAAGACTTTAACGTTATTATTAATACACGACTGCAGTGCAGAATGAGCATCTGTTTTTGGAATAGAAAAGCAGCTTTAAAAAGTAAGAGACCATGAGAGTCTGGAGTCTGGATTAGTAACGAGCTTTCATCCTGTCTGGATTGGTTTCAATTAATCGTTAATGCATCGCGAGTAGAAAACGGATCCGGATCGGAAATAGTAGGATCGCTGTAGAAAACGCAATCGATTCGAATTGAGGGATATCGTAGTTACGATCACGAATTCAATTAGGATCGAGAAATGCAACACGATCATTGAGCACCTCGCGATGCTGTATCGTAGCTGTGCGAATCGCAATTAACCTCGCACGTTGTTCTGAACAATGCGAACTTCGCTGTTCATCGCCAAAACCAGAATTCGTGAGATATGCTCGCAACTGCACTACATGCTACCGGAGATTCTTAGATTTCAATGGTACATATACCTCTGAATTATAAACTTCAGCTGCGTCTACAGCATGTAACAAAACATTGTTGTATAGAACAATCCACCAGTTCTGAAATAATGCATCAACTAACTTCTACCTACAAAGCTTTTTTTTTCAGAAAATGTTGGAGCATCTTCTGCAATCTATGTATAATGAATAAATGTCGTACGTTTGGTACGGAAATAAAACAATCCATTGTCTTGGACAATTTAAGCGGATAAGAACCACTTTTACGCAGGACGCTTTCCGTTTACGTGACCGCATAAAGTGCCTCTTTCAAGGTACAATACGATCTCGATGAGTTCGCTTTACGAGTA
Source organism: Ceratina japonica (assembly GCA_019453355.1). Classification (NCBI taxonomy): domain Eukaryota; kingdom Metazoa; phylum Arthropoda; class Insecta; order Hymenoptera; family Apidae; genus Ceratina; species Ceratina japonica. The sequence goes on along the minus strand of SMSR01013271.1, from coordinate 203,137 downwards.
CTTCACGGCGTGTCGCGGATCGGATTCTCCCTAGCAAGATTTCGAACGTGCTGAGGTGTCAGGCTTCCCGTCGCGTCGTGTGTCGTACGGATAAATAACAAAAGTTTTACAGCCACTACGTCCGTAAAATTGCACGTATCGCTGCGGGAATTCTCGCATATAAAGACAACGTTTTACGAATCTGCAGTAACTTCCCCGGGACTTACTGTAACGCAAATATATATTTTTGTAATATAAAACCCGTTCCCCATTTGACAGTGCGCACGACAATACAGGTTTTTGCATGGGGACCTACTTCCAGGAGGCAGACCGTGATCGTACAAATTTTTATGACACAAAACATAACAATACAGATCGGTGCGCGCAGATGTGTTTCCAGGAAAAGTTAATACCTGGCGCGTGCATAAAATGCAGGCGACTATCAGTTTTTATTATTTGAAACGGTGACGGAAGATAATAAACCGGGTCGAGTGACAGCGTATATATAAAATATTGAAAACATTTAGAGCTTTGAGTGTCGCGTCTGCCCGCGACGTATCACTGCGGAAAAATTATTACGAGCCCGGAACAGTTTAATCGGTCGCATTCAGTCAAGCGTGCGGTTCTGCGCGAGATGCCTCGTTGAAGAAAAATTATCGAGTACTTTTTTCAGAACGTCAGACCAACCGTTCAGAAATATAACGCGTCTTATATTATCCTATCACGTTCGAAGTACTTCAAGAAGATTGCTCACTCGGAATGAAAAAGAAAAAACAAGAATCATTTATTTATTTGTGTTTATGTTGAGGAAGTCACATTCACGATAAAATCGCTAGTAGACACCATATTTAGCATAAATGTAAACCAGATATGCGAGAAGGCCCGTCAACTAATGTATTTTTTTGTGTCCCATTTTCGTGTCATTTACAAAAGTCACTTAAAAACAAAAACCGATGTCGAACACCCACTCAGAAATCAATTTCAAAACGAAGTACTAATTTCAACGAGAATCAAAATTTTCTCTCAAGTAGATTCCTAATGGAAAAACTGAGTATTGCAATTTCAATCGATTCAATTGGGAAGAATAGCAGCGCACTTTTTATTCCGTTCACGTAACGCAATACCAATAGAGATGATATCGGAAGGAACGTATACCGAGGTGGNTAGACACCATATTTAGCATAAATGTAAACCAGATATGCGAGAAGGCCCGTCAACTAATGTATTTTTTTGTGTCCCATTTTCGTGTCATTTACAAAAGTCACTTAAAAACAAAAACCGATGTCGAACACCCACTCAGAAATCAATTTCAAAACGAAGTACTAATTTCAACGAGAATCAAAATTTTCTCTCAAGTAGATTCCTAATGGAAAAACTGAGTATTGCAATTTCAATCGATTCAATTGGGAAGAATAGCAGCGCACTTTTTATTCCGTTCACGTAACGCAATACCAATAGAGATGATATCGGAAGGAACGTATACCGAGGTGGCCGACTAATACATGTATACGTACATACGTACGCCCTGGTCGATCTGCGAACGATTTCCGTGCAAATGAAGGAGTGCCGGCGTGTCGCGTCGCGATCGGCCAGCCCTAATCGCCAGACCATTTCACCCCCGCACAGTGTTCGTGTACCTATCCGATCCACCAAAATAGTGATTTGCGGGCATCAGTCAAACGGTGCCACATGTTACCAACCGGGAATCATAAGCGTTGTCGCCGGCTGCGTTAGAGCTCTTTTGCAGATAGACACATGTGTACGATAGGTATTGAACGTACATTCCCCTTAATAAGTACGAGAACACGTGCATCCATTTACACATGTGAAACGTCAAACGACGTCTCGACTTCCTTTACCAATATAGCAATGAAAATCAAGGAAGAAAAACGTGTGGCAAAAACTGCAAAGATTGAAATCATGGAAAGGTGGAAAGAAAAAACAGAAAGGAGTGAGCCAGCTGGAAAATGAAACGACGCGCTCGCGAGGATTACCCTCGTCCCCGTCGAGCGGAAAAAGAGGGACGATCGCGCTCGGAAATTGAATGCGATCGAACGCGAGTTTTCTTCCAATCGATCGTCCCCGAGATTCCTCGAAGTTTTCGGCACGCGAGTCACACGAATGCTTGAAGGGTACCTCTCTTTGGGACACGAATACTTAGCATAGTTAGTACGAAGTACCCACAGAATTATTTCATGTTTAACTTGATACAATACAATACACAATGAGGAAAATCTTGATACATGATTTTCGACGGGAAAATTTAATCCTAGTGAACAAGATGAGGTTTCGTATGCACTAACTTTACCATTTGTCCTATTTACTGATTTAAAAAATTATGTTCATCCACCAACGATCCACCTAAAGGAATAGATGAAGCATCTACTACGTGAAGAATATGTATCGACAAAACATTCGGGATTCGTGTCGAGATTCGAGCTTTATCTGACAGCGTATCGACGCTCCTTTCAGCCAATGNCGCCTAAAGGAATAGATGAAGCATCTACTACGTGAAGAATATGTATCGACAAAACATTCGGGATTCGTGTTGAGATTCGAGCTTTATCTGACAGCGTATCGACGCTCCTTTCAGCCAATGCGACACGACGACTCTGATCCCTGATTCGGCGCCGTTGATAAATCTTTCGCGCGGCACGTAGGGCGGAGGATTTTTCCCGCAGAAATATTTGAGTAGCTCGATAACGGGAGGAGATTTACGCGCGGGCCGAGCAACATCATCCCCCGCCGAGAGTTGTGGGATCATGCTGTCGTTGCACATCGATACAACGCGACAGCAGTTCGCTTTTCTCCTTCATCATATGTAATTGACGCTAAAAGGGTGGGCTTAATCTGTCGCACTCTACAAGTCGCTAATCATGTCTCGAAGTTCTTTTCCAGTTTTTGTATTTCTCCTTTTCATTTTATGTATCAGTTCTTATAGTAGACTACTGTTTATAAAATATCGTTTTATTTCTGGATTTTGAATTTTCTTGTAGAAAATTACTTATCATGCTTTTATCCTCCATTATTGGAAATTTAACTTGAAGACGAAATAGTTTAGTGTGCATCACTGAGATTTATTACATATCGTAACATTATTAATTGCAATTGATTTCAAACAATAAAACTTGAACTAATTGCTGTAAGAAATAATGAAAATGAATAGCAGTCAAATTAAACAATAATGAGTCTTCTCGATTTTTGTTAATCAAATTCCATAAAAAAAGTTGTATATTTATTATGAAATCACTTTCTAATGAAACTAAAAATTAATCAATTATTTTATACCTAAGACTACCCTTAGTGACCACAATCTGTATTATTCAGATTACATTAATAAATGTTCAGCTTCTTTTCAAAGCGTCGTCTGCCAATGGTAATGGAATGAATTATTGCCTGTACACTATTTGTATAATATAACGATACGCGATCTCGAAACTTGTTAAGAGTCCTTACCTCCGAATCCTGTCATCGAGCCAAGGTAAACGCGCGGTGCAACGTCCATTTTCCGTGGATCGACCGGATGTTATAACGTACGTGCGTGGAATCGTCGGGACCGAAATGTACGCGTCCGAGTGTCGGTACAAGCGATATCGGCGTGAAAACGTGGATGACTTATGACTGGAAGAGCTACTTTTTTCGGCCGCCGTGTATCACTCGACGAGAGCGAAAATGTATCGGGTCGTATTTTTTTTCTCAGGGTGTATATTATATCTGAACGATGATTCGTTGTCGATGAGTTACAAATTGGAGAATCGTTTTTTTTTAGGATAATATTCAGTTTGATAGATGAACAAAAGTATTCGTGATAGAATTTGTAACAAACTGCTATCGTAAGACATAAATAGCAGTATTTTCTTGCGTAATATGAGAAGCATTCTCTTTATTTAAATTTATGAAGAGGAATGGACCCCAACATTTTATGTAACACCGTCGTAAACATTGTGTAAGGGTTTTCTTTGCAGGATAATTTTCGCATAAAATAGAGTCGAGATAGATAGATGTGTAGCAACGTTGGCAGTGATTAAAGAAACACTGAGAGGGCAATTATAGTCTTAAATGTACCATGAAGTGACCTGCCCAACTTGATTAAAGTACGAGCAACGATCGATTCATTGAAATTCATTAGTAGCGCTCCTCGACCATCCTCCAATCGACAGACTTGAAACAATTAAGTATCGATTCTACAAGGAAACCAATGTTATTCTACTATTTTACGAGAAACGAATACAAAACCTGCAATTTATAAAGTGAATGAAAAAGTACCGCCATTAAAAATACTCTCCTAAATTGCTTAAAAATTTAGAACGTGAAAACTACATTCGTACATTTTTTCTGGACATTTCGTAACTGGTTTGAAGATAAAAAAAGCAAGATGAGATTGCTCTCGAAACAAGAGTACAGCAATTACAATAAAACTAGCACGAACGCGATTTGCCGTTGGCGTGAAAACAAATTTTTAGGAAAAATTTCATCGGGATCGTCTGCGGTCGCGCCAACAAACGACGAAGGCACACTTCCTTTTCGCTGGCAAAACGCAATATGCCTGACGGCTTGGACGCGGTGCGGGGACAGCTCACTCGCAGCGTGTTCGACAACAGAGATCCAATTTCGGTCGACGACGTTAAGCGGCATACACCGATTTCAAAGCTTATCGATCGACATCGGCGTCGATTCAATTTTCTACTTGGCGACGCACTTTGCATTAAACAGTCTAAAAAAATCGTCGGCTTTAATCGTGAGTCTAATACAACGCATGGAAAGGTAGAAACACATTATGTATAATTAATATAATAGAACCTCCATTGTCTGAATTTATATTTTCTCTTTCGATTTTCACTGATCATGTATTTTGAAACAGCATCTATAAGAAACAAGTAATTGGGAAATGAGAATTGAAAAATGGAAAAAGACCTCAAATTCAAGCCTAAGGTACCTATCAAAAAATTAAATGAAGGGTTTGATAAAAATGCTTTAGAAGCAAATTCAGTTCGAGTGTAAGTAGTGTCTCTACATTGGCGATTGATTGAAAAGGCGCCTTGTTAAAAGCGACATTCCAGTCACGCGGCGAATGAATTGCTCTGATATTCGCGTTCCTCTCACGCAAACGACTTTGCTGATTTTAATTCGATTTCTCGAGACTCTTCGGACGACTTCGAGCAATTTTGAATAATCCGAACGGTTTGTTGAAAACGTTTTTATTGTACTCGATTCTTCAATTACGTAAAATCGGTCCTCGGACGTGATTTAATTAATTAACGTTTCGGCTCGGAGTTATCAATATTTATTTACAAGTTTCGATAACAGGTATTGTAAAGCACCTAACAAATATTTGTGCATCAATATACATTTATGTAAAGTGTATTGATAGAATTGGAATCCCCCTTGACTCCGTGTCGTTAACATAATAATACATGCTACTTTAATTTGTCGATCATTAACAATCGAACCCTTTCGGACAAATATAACGCACTGTATCTTCCATTGATAAACTAATGAAGTTACGCAACAAATATGAAATTATCTTATAATACAAAAGAGACGCAGGAAGACCATTGGAGTCGTAACAAAGGTTCGAGAGAAGCGGTCAACCAACTTCGGAAGGAGTGCTCATGTTGCATCGAGGATCTAACCGTTTCCACATTTGTTGATCGGACCGCAACGTGGGTGTTTAAAGCCTTGTTAACGCCACAAGGGCCGCCGCTCTACGTAAGCCTATATCTACTGGCTGTGATCGCATTCGTAACTCGTAACGTCGAGATGAATATCGATCGATAATCGGTTGTCGCTTTGACACGTTCCCGGATCGAGTTTATGACCTTCGTTAAAGGCTTATTTCGCCTTGCATTTTAGTTAGGGTTATTAGGCTTTCCATTTGCCCGTCTTTGACTTAAATATCCTCGATTTTACGAAAACCAAAAATCGTTGTAATTTGACTCTTTGTCGATAAAAACCCTATATATAATAGGATCGTGGAAATATTAACAACGATTCACGAATAATAAAAACTATGTTTTTAAATTGAATTTTTTTTTATTTATTATACGTTCCTGTTTTGCTTGTACCTTTATTTTATTTAACTATGTACCTAATATGCATACAATCGGAGCATTCTTGGATGATAAAATGTCGTGAGTGGGAAAAATTTAAGGAGGCCATTAGTGAAATATACTGACTTTTATTTCCGTGAGAAATATAGATAAAAGTCGTTGCTATTAAAATGATACGTACATTTAATCTTTAACTCGAAGCAATCGTCATTTGCAAGATATCTGGATGGATTGAGAGTCGGAATGGTAATCTTGAAACCGTGTCCCGGATGTGTGTCAATATGATGGAATATCCTAATATCGTGAATCATCATATACGTCATCATTTCGCGATTGTCTTACCGCGTTTTTGCGCAGTTTCATATCAAGAGAAAGCCGAACGATCCCGGGAATGAATACGATTCCGCCGGATGTATCTTCACTGCTCAAATTCACCGATATAACCGTAGATCGAATGAGGGTGCTTTTATTTGCTCAATCATATTATCCGGTCCTGGGGAGCAGAAGTAGAAGCCCCCTCGAGTCGAATAACGTCGATCCTCGGTAATCGTTTTCCACGCGACGACAACTTGATCTTCCAGCTGGTCAAAGAACGGAGCCCCATATTTTTGCGAATCCCACTATTTCCATCGATCAATGAGAAATCATCTAGAGGAAGCTATATCATATTTTCATCTGTGTTAAACACGCTTTTCTTGGTGCTAAAAGAAACTACAATTTATCAATAGCACATTAAAGTCGTATTTATCCATAGAATAATTAATTTACTTAAAGAGTCTAACGGGCATGAGAGAAGAGTCTATGAAATTGACATGATGAACCTGAAGTAACTTCAGCTCAATTACATCTCTGATCCGAGACAATAGTTTCGCGGCAGAGTAATCTCTCGCTTCAAAGTAACTGAAGAGACACGTTCAAGAACATTTGCCCGAGAGAAGCGAAATCACTCCTCGAGAATAACATAATTTCTCTGCGCGTCGAGAACTCGCTACGCTATTTTCCGCACGTTTCCGCTTCGGTTTTCTACGCTTCGTAACGTACCACAGTTCCTCTCACAGAATATTTTTCAAAAAAGAGTTATACGAGCCCGAAAAAACGAGTGCGTTGAAAAACAGATCACATAGTCTAGTTTATAAAAAATACAAGCTTAAATTGTGAATTCGAAAACTTTTGAATTGGACGGTACAATATAGAGCCACCGATATGCGAACATTTCATTATATGAACTGTAAAAGCGTGTTCAAGCATGTTTAACCATCGTAGGTCGGCAACATTGTATCGGCAACAGTGTGTGTGTGTGTGCTTGGATGGAGGGGAAGAAGTGAGTCAAAGTTAAGACAAGAGAACNCCTTTATTACAGCCAAGCAATTTTCAAATACAATTTTCTCACAAAATCTTGACAATTGCGCGTTACAGCCTCGTCAAATGAAATTTGGATACGGCATCTTTGAATGCTGCAAGTTTCATCAAAAACTCGTTCTTAGTCGACCGTGGACTTCAAGTAATTCTACGAAAATTGAATCGACGATTGAACAACTAAAAACGATGCACGAGTTTGGCCGAGTTTTGCCGAATCGATCCGATCTCGATATGCCGGCAATGCCGAAATCGGCTACTCACATGCTTCTAATAAAAAAATCGATATTACAGTTACTTTTATCCAGTTACAGATACCAGTTACAATTACCGACACTAATTACCATAATGAAAAATCGATGTGTTCATATATTTGAGAAAAAGCTACCATCAGTGGCCGTGTAAACAAATCAACGCTGGAGTCAACTCTTGTTTACATCCAAACGGACTCCGTCCCTTAACCATCGTAGGTCGGCAACATTGTATCGGCAACAGTGTGTGTGTGTGTGTGTGCTTGGACGGAGGGGAAGAAGTGAGTCAAAGTTAAGACAAGAGAACCGAAGAATGAAAAATGTCGACTCGAACTGTGCGCGAAGAATGTAAAATGTCATTTCGAACTGTGCGCGAATGATGTGAAAAATAAATCGGCTTCAATAGTTACCATTACCAAGTTCAAGTTATGACCAATCCCCTACAGAACAGTATACTTTTTAATGCAGTATTTTATGGGAATATATAAAATATTTCCTTATATATTATTTTTTTATAATTATGTAATACGTATAATAATATAGTTATATAATATACCTTATAATTATATAATACGTATGTAATTCTGTCGCATAAAATCCATTTAATGATTCGGTGTAAAATAAGCATAGTACGTAGTCGAAACGATTTGAAATGCCAAAATGACATATATTTTATACAATAAATTATCTATCTTCAAATTGCATTCTATTTCAGTTTGCCTTAAATACACGAATGATAATCGTTCGATGTTGTATTATATAAAAAGCAGACTTGGCCCCTATTTAATCCATACAGTGGAGATTTTTATACTGGGTTACAGATTTTTTAATTGGCGCATTAACAATTAACAATGAAATTTCTCTAAAACTCAATTCATGATTGGAGTAGAAAACGAGGTTACTTAATACTAATACTGCATATAGAAAATAAGAAGTATTCAATATTACTAATGAGTAAGAATGTACAACGGTATACAATATTGATTAGAGTTCAATTTCTAACTTAAACTATCTATTTTAAATAATTTTAAGAATCTTCAGCTTTTTTGCACACGGCAGTATTCAGCAAAAATTGGAAAAGGATCATGATATACATCGTAATGCCTCCAATTACCTAAGAAGTTAATACATTGTTATGNTTACTTAATACTAATACTGCATATAGAAAATAAGAAGTATTCAATATTACTAATGAGTAAGAATGTACAACGGTATACAATATTGATTAGAGTTCAATTTCTAACTTAAACTATCTATTTTAAATAATTTTAAGAATCTTCAGCTTTTTTGCACACGGCAGTATTCAGCAAAAATTGGAAAAGGATCATGATATACATCGTAATGCCTCCAATTACCTAAGAAGTTAATACATTGTTATGAACTCGATGAATAACGATAATGTTGATTTACTAAATCCGTCGTCTTACTTGTGACAGGAGCACCGCGTTCATATCGATTGCCTTTGCAGTAAATATATTATTTTTGTGCAATATTTGCAATGAAAATAGGTCTGCCTGTAATTAAAACATTAATATTCATATAGGTAATACTACACAAGCTTTCGAATAAATGATATTCGGCCTAAAAAAATAAAAGTAGGAGATAATTTTATAGAAGATGAAACAGTAATACCACTTCAAACTGCCTATTAGACCAACAGAAATGCATTTTGACTCGCAAAAAGAAATATAAATATAGATTTATTTAATGATTAAAGGAAAGGACAAAATAAAGCAAAAATGGAATAATAAAATCGTTACCTCATATTTCACTTCTGCATCAGTAATACTACTAAGAACGTCGTGAATGATTACTTTGATCTTCTGTGCTTCGTTTGCCGCGGTTTCACAGGTCCATATCACCATGGCGAATTTGGTAAGATAAAAGACGACTGGCGAAAAGTATGGGAAATACCAGTATATACTGTAGAAGGGAGAATCTTTGGTCATCGGAATCCTTGAATATAGCACTTGGTAGTACATATTGAACGTGACAACAATAAATGTCGAACTCGTCATAATAACATTTCGCATAAAGAAGTTATTATTCAGTCCTTCGACTACGTGGCTGATTTCTAAATGCTCCTCCTCCAGGTGCTTCAGTTTTGTTAGCATTAAAAACTTGACTTGTGGAGATAATGAGTTTGACACGTCGTTGTAGTTCTTATTGGTCTCTAACGTGAACTCTTGAAGGGTCTCATTCAATTTCTTGAAACAAGNGGTCCATATCACCATGGCGAATTTGGTAAGATAAAAGACGACTGGCGAAAAGTATGGGAAATACCAGTATATACTGTAGAAGGGAGAATCTTTGGTCATCGGAATCCTTGAATATAGCACTTGGTAGTACATATTGAACGTGACAACAATAAATGTCGAACTCGTCATAATAACATTTCGCATAAAGAAGTTATTATTCAGTCCTTCGACTACGTGGCTGATTTCTAAATGCTCCTCCTCCAGGTGCTTCAGTTTTGTTAGCATTAAAAACTTGACTTGTGGAGATAATGAGTTTGACACGTCGTTGTAGTTCTTATTGGTCTCTAACGTGAACTCTTGAAGGGTCTCATTCAATTTCTTGAAACAAGCTTTCACAACGCATACTAAATCTGTGTAGAACATGTCGAGCAAAAAGTTGACTATTACCGTATACAAACTGCAAAAATTCAGCAAGGTCACCACAGCCTTCTGCGCTACGAAACAGCTTGGTGCGTGGCCTAATAGGAATAAGAAGCCGATCACGTCCTTCGCATGAATGAACTTTGATAAGTCGTTATATTCCTTCGGAGACAATATCGTTGATATCTCGAAAATCTCTTGAAATATGGTTGACTGCCCGGAGGTGAAACTGAGATGCAACACGTACATCACCATGCAAATTCCCTCCAATAAAAAATACATGTTGTTGCTGATCGTTTCCGTTCCGTTGTCCGTGACCACAGTGGTGAAATTTATGTAATAGAGCACGAAGAGTAAAGAACTCGCATAAAGCAGAATCATGAATATAAAATACGCGACACGAGTTTTTGTACGTATGTACGTTGATGTTTTATGACTGTATGGAAGGAATCCGAGTACCGATGTGTACAAGAATGTAGTCGGGTATATTAACGATTGTAGATTCGTAGCGTGGAACAATCCGAATTTTTTGACTTTTTCCATTCTTCCTCTTTTCCCGTTAGAATTTCAATTTATGGATGTTGTTGGTAAGGAACATCTCGAGTAACAACTAGTGGCTCGTTGAAGTCGTCCACAATTCAATAATGAAAAGTAGGTAGAAAATGAATGATAAGGAAATGCTTTTAACATGATTAGATAATAATCTATATTTTACATCTACAGAAATTACATCCCCATTCCAATAAATTAACTTCATGACATATTTATTAAGTTTATTTTAACAAGGCTTTACCAGAAATTGTATTAGTATTAAGAAGAACGTAGTAATGCTGCACACTGCCTAAAAAAAAAAACATTCAAATGAAATCAATCCTCCTTGATCAAATGCTTCCGTCAATTTACCTTGGTCAGAAGAGTCGCGTCTATTACAAGCCCTGTCGCTGTGAACGTAATCTCCCTTTGTAAAACTTGCAACGAAAACAACTTCAGCTACAATCGCATACGTTAATAAATTATAAATCCAAATGATAACGAATCTTTTAATTATTTTATTACCTCGCTTGTGATATCTTTGTCGTACGTGTGTACAACAATTCGATGAATATTCGAGCCAATTTGTTTGACTTGGGTCTTGACCTTCTCGACGTACCAAATAATTAGAATTACATGTGTGGTATAATAAAGTATAAAGAGCAAAATGTAGGAGAAAAGTTCTGTAAGTCTGCCTCCTTGGTTCAATACCACAAGATATTTATAAAGATTGAACGTAACGTCTATTAATAGTAAGGTGAATATTGTTAGGTTCGATGCACCAAACGCAGAATTCAACATCTTTATGACTTTGGTGATTTCTAGATGTTGCTTCTTAAGCATTCTCAACTCTGCCAGTAACATGGGATTCTTCCGTGTATGATAAACTCTTCTGAGGAGGTGAGGCTCGTCATTAATTAAAGTGTCCCTCACTCTCACTAAGGCATCATTGATTTCATTGAAACAAACTTCCAGCACGTATACATTATTTGTGTACAGGACGACAATCACGAAAAGTCCCACAAAAGTAAACCAAGTAGTATAACTCAATGGTGTTCTGAAATTGGCGAACATGAACAGAATAAAACTTAATAATGGGATAAACATTATTACGTCTTTTATGTACATCCTTTTAGCCATGTTGGAAAAGATCTTCGGAGGCAGCATTTGTGAAATCTTAGATATTCTTTGAATTGCACTTAGCACTGATCGACTTGAAGCGAAAGCAGAGATGAACAGTACAGGACCCAAAATCATAGTACAAGTCATATGTAGTTTTTGGAACATTGTGTTATAAAAACGTATACTATCGTAGGTAAAATAAACTTCATACGCGTATAGAAGAACACACACCAGGTAACCAACAAGTATAATCGTCGAGAAAATAAAATACGGTTTAGAATACGCCAATTTCGACGATTCGATTTTACACGGCAAAAATCCCATCACACGAGCGATGAAGATATATGGATTCATTAAATTCACGTAATTCGCGATCGATGGAGACATCTTAACTCGTCTCTTCGTGGATGTTCGACGATACAATTCTTAATATCGAGAATCAAACGCACGTTTAAGTTTAAACTGGGTTAGTTGAAACGTAACGTTGTTTTTCATCTGGAACGCGTTTCCAACTGTTAAGAAGCTAGGAATGTTAGAATCGAACTCGTTCGTCAAATTCCATATTGGAGTTTAATCATCTTTATGAAAAATATCAATTCGCTAATGAAAAGCATTTTACGATATTAACAGAGATAGTAGTCGCTCGAATAGAACAAATCGATTGAATTAATTTAAAGTAAATTGATTCATTAATTCTTCTTGTTCATGTCTTACGTCGAAATATTGATGTATTTTAAATTGTAGTCAATTGAATTAACAATAAAATTAATTCAATGTTTTTATCAATAAAATTAATTTAAACATGAAGTATTTGTTGACATTCTAAAAGGCTTAATAATATATATTAATTTATACGTAAATCGTATATCAAGTTATATATAAGACATAACTAAACGTAACAGTGAATGCAATAACAAATTCTTTGTAGATATATTTCTGGAATCAATCTTCTCTATGTAAATTACAATGAAGATTTATGCATCATTTCATTATAAAGTATATAAAATTCGATATGAATGGTCGCAGATCATTTCAGAGATGATACAGAGGATGTTTCAAGTTCCAATTAGCGTTAATATTTCTGTCAAACGTGAGAAGATAGTTCATAAGGTGATATGTAGGTCTACTTATGTATACACCTTGTGTGTGGCACCAAATTGAATTACCGACGCAGCTATCAATAAATGCGCGTATGCGTTGTGGCAGATTGAGAACTGGAGGTCAAACAAAACCCTTGATACGAAGCACGAGCTCGCGCTCCAACGTTGTAATTCGCGCATCACTTATCGGAAGGCTTGGAACCGCGCCGCGTGGGAATCGCGCATCGTGCGTCACACGCTTTTATGCAACCGCGAGTTCCACACTCGGAAAGGATAACATTGCGACGCGAAACCGCGTACGCGCCCGGTGACCGGCTGTCATTGATCAACGGAACGCTTTCATTTGGCCACTGAACCTCGTCCGATAGACAGAGAGAGGACAACGAAATCCCTGCTGGAAGTCACAACTCGTTCGCGTTTATTACGCAATGATTCGTGACGCCGCTGCCTATTCAGGTGCGAACCGAATCGAATCGTGGTCGAACGCTACGCCGCGCGTCGCGCCGACCGGAAGGCGTTCGCGCGCACAACTCACGCGATTATGTACCTATTAATCGACACGGTGGAAAGATTGTACGTACCCACTCCTCGGTATCTTTTTTTTAATTCCATGGAATAAAACGTTGAAAACCTGAAGTTTTAGCAAATTTTATTTCTAGTCATGAGACAGAATTGTTCATTCTGACAGACGTAAGAAAATTAATGGAATTTGTAATTTTTAAATATAATGGTACAGCTTATAATGATGTAGTTCAATATAATTCATGTACTCGTAGATAATCATTTTCCTTCTGAGATATAAAAAAAAATAAAAAGGAAAAATATCTTGTTTTTTGCCTCATCGTCTATTATTATAAGTGAAGATATACGCGCATTTTATGAGAATGTTTGATACTGATCTGTTTCATATACACCAGCTTAATAATAATTATTCATCGATGTTGAAATAGTTTCTTCACTTTTGTTAAGAAAGAGAAGAAATAATACCTCTCGGTATACTAGCTGTATAATGGACTGGTGAGACATTTCATGGGTACATTCTTTACGCGTTAATGTCGCAAAGCGAAATTCTATCGGGTCGGTGCACCATTGGTATAAAAATGTAACTCCCATAATGCGCCGGTGGGAACGACATAGGATTTCCATTGCGCCGTATATCACACCGCGAAACGAGATCCGTTACTATACGAGACGTTAAGTGTCGATTGATTCGCACAACGCAGTTGTTCCCTTCATGTTCATGTGACAATTTTAATTGAAGGAGAATAGAAAAATAGTCGTGAACAAGTTCGATTATTCTATAACGTAAAATTCGAACATTCCGTTACGCAGAAATATCGCTCGCATCCGCGGCGCTTTTGTTTTCAACAAATTTGCAAGAAGTTCCGGGCGAGTTCCCCGAGTGGAGCGTAAATCTCCTTTAAGGAAACGCAACGAAAACTTCGTCTAAATAAATTGTGATTAAGTGGCCTTTTAAGCGGGGAAGTTGAACCGACTCGTCCGCGGGAAATGGACCCTTTTTTTTCTCTCACTTCCTCTTCTCACGTTACATAAGGCGAAATATGGGAGGAAGTTATGAAAATAGGCTGGGATTGTCGACGAAAATCCTCGGCCCTTGGAAACTCGGCCACAGCGCAACAAAGAGGAAAAATTCTTTCCCTTCAACCATGGAATCTTTTAATGCGCTCATTTATCCCATAATTAATTACCGAGCTCGGCCACTAATTAAAAACTTTTGTTCCCTCACCGCCATGACTCCGATCCTTTGATGGGCTCCGATGCGTCAGAAGCACCCCTCCTACCACGTTCCTCTTTCCCTCATTCCCTTTCGTTGTTCATCACTGGATTATTAAGTTCTTCGACGGATTTTTCCGAACTTTGCGTCTCACGGACCACTGTTACGCGGTCCTTATCATTATACTTTCAAAGCCACGCAAAAATGGATGGCTTAAAGTAATATTGAATGATAATCAGTTAAAGTTCAGGACGGATCGCTTGTTTCGCGGTGCTATCAATTTGATACGGGTCGAATCTATAAAACGGGATTTCACAAATCTGACTAGCAAAATCGAAACTTTTTAAACTCGACTAGTAACTCTGTTAAGTTTGTCGAAGCTCTTCCGAAGTTTCATCTCGGGCTGCCGGAGAAGAAGGGACAGCCGGTGCTAGCAAAAGTGAAAAAAGAAAGAGAAGCAGAAAGGAAGGGAAGCGTCGCCAAAGATGGGTGTAGTCCGCGTGGCGCCACTCGAAACTCAATTTTCCCTATGCGCCGTGCAGCTTTCTTAGGCGAATAAGGTTACCCTGCACAGAGAGAGCAGGGTCACGTGCAGTCTGGATTCTTTGTGCACGTGCTGATATGAACAAGTACCGAGGAGTATCAGGAACTGATTCCTATCGAAGCTATACAATCTCTAAAAAACATTATGGAAATATAATCTTTTTTTTGTTCATGAAAGAAGGTATATTTTATATACACCTATTATAAAATGGATTTTGAAATATATATAAAATAAATATTAAATTGGTATAACAATTTTATGTCAATTGAACCGTTTATTTTGAAAGTGGCCTAAGTCCATTTATACTTAAATTAAGATATTTATTACTGATAATGTCCGAAGGCAGTGATGACAAGACAATTGCATTATTTGAGTAATCAGTACGTTTGATTAATGCAGTTACACAAAATATACATATGTACTTACAATTAAGTATAAATGGCTTAAGCCACTTTCAAAATAAACGGCTCAATTATTTGCTAAATACGATGAATTCTTTCAGAATTAGTTAAGATCTTCATAATTTGAAATGCTGTATCAAAATTATAATATACGTACTATTTTATATTATATACTATATTATATTATACTATGTTATATTATACTATACAGGATATCACTTAGTATCACGATGGGTACTTGTTACCGTAGAACTGATTGATCGACTAAGGAACCGCATCGTGAAGGAGGCGACCCTGCGTCTGACCACGTACGGCCTGCACTACTTAAAGGGTTGAGCACATGCCGTGTACGGTCAACGAGACCATTAGTACACATCTGGCTGGTGTCGAGCCAGCTACTGTTTACCTATTACTATTGTCTATTCCTCATCGATTCAATTACAAGATTTACGACAGATGCTTAATGAAGCTTAACAGCTAACAACATCTTATTTTCAATTAATTCTGTATAAACCATTATCCAGCTTATATTATACTTTCAATTAAAGCATGAATGATAACTGAATTGTAGATTTTTATTCCAAATAACGAACTTGTAAGTCAATTCTAAAAGATTGATAGATTTAGATAAATTGAAATTTCGTTTATCCTTCAAATATTTGTGTGCATTACATATCTATAGTATAATAATATAAAAATAACAGTTGATAAAAAAGAGTTTTGAAAAAAGTTAATCAAAAGATGTTTACGGTTGCTGCTGGAATACAAGTAATTAGTTAATCGATCCAGGAATAATTTTGATCCTCGCAGAAAATAAAATCTACGAGTATCTTAGGCGATATTATGAAGGCCTTGGAGAAAAAAAAGAAAGCCCTCGGCTCCACCTATTCCCAGTTCTCCGAGTGGAAGCGAAATCCGCCATCAAATCCTCGTTCGCTCTTCCTCATCGATCCCATTTCTTGAATGGTAGCCAGATTATCCGGCCGAATGGCCCGCCAGACACATCATCATCGGCGGCTTCTTTGTCTTCGACGATTCTCCCGATGGGAATTAGGTACCCGCTGTCTTCCCGCGGGATGGCCCGTAGCCGAGGACGAGGAAGAGCTTAGAACAAAGAGGAACGACGAGACCTTCCCGTTGGGACGCAACTGAAGTGGGACGAAGGAAAAGAGCTATCACGGCATCTTCGAGCGAACGCAGAAGAGCATTCCGAGTAATTATAACCCCTTCCCGCGATTTTATTCGCTCCCCTTGCCGTAGACGGAGCTTGTTATTCCTTTTCTTAATCGAGTTTCCTTTCCTTTTCCTAATTACGTTTATCGGTACGCCGTAAATACACATTATTCTCATTCATGATACACGAACTTTTGTACGTATAGGTAGTATATGTATTACATACGTTTGTGTAATTTGATTGGAACATACTTAATTATTTATTTATTTGTTTATTCTCATTTCATTTATAAATTATCTACTTTTGCATACATTCCTCAATGATTACATGATGTTATTATTCGAGGTGCATTGCATTATTTTAATTGAAACCTTCATTACCAGGAATAAGAATTAATAAAACCTACATAAATGTGATAGTCTAATTGAATACGATCCTATAATATAATTGTATTAAGTGGTAAACATTTTGTTTAAAAAAATCGATACCAAATAAACAAAAATCTCACACTACTATGTTTCATTTTCCTTTTCTCTCTTCGCAAATAAAAATTGGCAAAGCTGATTGTTGTTACGTACTCTTCAATTTGTTTGAGTGCTATACAATTTCATTAACTTTTAGAATTATATTTCATGTTTTATCGTACCACATCAACCAACATTACAATTACTACTGTTGATATTTATATTAATATTATATGTATGATATCTATTAATTTTATAAATGCTTATTAGGAATCCTGAACTTTAGAACACATCAAAGATCCTCAGATTTTTTCTTATCATTTCGATGGCACTTTCTGAATCGTATGCCTAATTATGTTCCTGATCGTAGAACAATGATATATTTATGATCAATAAGTATTGTGGCAGCGTTTGATGGAGCTTTAATGACATACTGAGCGATAAATAATAAGGGGATAGTATAAGATGATGATTGATACCTTGATGTCAGAAAAATTCCCAAGAAATTCATCTTCTCGCACACTACAAGAAAAAACATCGAAGAAACAATATCAAGTTTACACTTTCCTACGCACACGTGGCTGGGGGGAGCGTTAAATATTCAATGACTTCGTTCGGAGTTACCGCACACTCATTGTCGAGAGAGTCGGGAAGATAAATCGGTCCTTAGCGGCGCACCCCGATCGATGGGCTCGCTGAAGTTTTCATAAATAATGCTTCGCGGCATCCGGTAGACAGTCGTGGAAACAGGCCAAGCCATTCCGGCCGTTCTTCCGAAGTTGTTTAACCCCCGTTTGGTTTCTTCAAAGATAAAACTTTTCCAATGAATATCAAGTCCGCGAAAAAATTGTCTCTCCGGGAACGAAACAATTTACTATGGCATTCTGTACAAAGAATCCTCGTCCTACGGTTTGTAGTATTTTTATTGGTTCTTAGAAACATCAATTAATAGTAATTTCACGCGGGCTCGTCTGTGGTCATGGAGAGAACTCCTCCGAGATTAAAGATCCTTTTATCCAACAGATTTTCATGAAATCCATCATACATCACTATCTCCTGAATTCCACCCAATAAAGAATGAATGCAGACATGCAGACGTCTTATATTTTATCGAGCGTTCATTTGAATTCACACTATCACATTTCTAATTAAAAGTTAATTTGTATCTATAGTATGTATATCTTATATATTATTAATTTTATTTAATAATAACAAATCATAATGTGATTTATTTCTGAAGTGAATCGTTCCGCTTCTGAAAGGACCTTAATTTCATTGGTCCAATGAACGTGTGCAGTCGATCATTTTAATAATTCTCGGTTAGTCTTTTCGGTTCCCTAATCTATCATCAAAAGCGAAGAGCAAAGGAAACGAGAACCCACAACGATCGCTCCTCACGATTGAGGGTCTTGAAGGTTTTATTGGTTCTACTCGTCAAGCACCTGTCAGTCGCTCAAACACAGTCGTAATTGCGAGCACGCCTCATCGAGGACTCTTCTTCTGCAACAGATCATTTCCCCTTTTTTCAGTTACCCTTTTCCCTTTCTCTCTGTCAGAGAGGGACTCGGGATTCCTTTCAAACTACTCTCGCGTCGATTTCTATTTTCATCGAGAGACAAGTGCTCCTAAATTCTTCCGATATTTCATTACGTTTTACTTTGAAATTTACCGTTCATTACCCGACGATTCGCCTCTTTTCCAATGACGAGACAATTTCATCCGGATCTCCTTTCCCCCTCGACGAATGTCTCCCTTTAGATCTCGAGTGCGAGTGGCGTGCAGTGGCCCGCATCAATTGTTACACACTGTTTTAACCCCGCTCCTCTTACTCCTCTCAATGGTCTCAATAAATTTGTTTAAGCCAGGTGAACGAGAAAACTGAGAGTAGTATCTGTACTGTTAATGAGGGAATGAGTTCTTTTGATCGAGTCGAAAGGCATTTGAGAAAAGAATGTGTGATAATTAAAATAGCAATTGATAATACTTCGTATGACAAACCTAAAACCGTTATCTCAATTTAAAAAAAAAATGTAACGTATGCACAGCTTGCATTCTTATGTACACAATTGTTGCGATTCAATAAATTGGGAGATGAGCTGGTGCATTCAATCTTATCATAAATATACCACGATTTAAAAGCTGCAGTCGAAATCCATTCAAACGAGCCTTCCTCCTCCTAATCGATACGATAAACAACTCTCCCTACAATGCTACAGATCGATCTCCGTAACGGCAACGCGATACGATAACGATAAAGTAGCACTTTGGCATTCTATTTACAATTTCCTGTTACGTATCCGATGGTATTCAACCGGAATCGCGATTTCATCGCGTTTCTATCCGGCTTGCGCATTTTTCAAGCAAGTCGCGCGAACCCGTGAACGCTAAAAGCCCCCGTATAATCGGGGTCTTTCCGAGGCACCATAAATTCGGCTATTATCGAAAATCCTTTCGGCGCTACGCGCGCGGCATTCGGTCGAGTCACACACGGCCGGCGGTGTTGGAAACGCACGGATCGTGGACCGTATGCGCCTCCCAAAAAGGAACGCTTTATGCCGTTTGACGTTTATAACCCCGCGCTTGTAATCGTGTTAAACGGCAACGATAGCTTTGTGCGTTTCCATACCTTGAAATTGATATATTGCTGCGCACTATCCCCCGGTGTATGTACCTCTCTGTCGCTTCAATGCCGTTCTCGCTCGTTCCCGAATTTATAGAAATAAGATACCAGTTCTAATGTTTCGCATATTTTTGGCTATAAATTTGTTGACAAATTAAAAAAATGGTATTCGGAATTCGGTGATCGTTACAGGAAATGAGCGAGCGACGTGCACCGTATTTTTCGTTTCCGGGAACGGGAAGGAAATAAAATATTCACCGGCGAGACATTTTCTCCGGAATGTGCATATGCGTGGACGTCCTCCAAACAGTTTAACAAAACGCGTGGGCGCGTGAACGCGAGAATTTCGATGGCAGCCACGACCGCAGCCCGGGCTTTCGCGGCAAAGAGACGACCGCCGCCGTCGTAATATCCGGTTAAAGTTGGCGAAACGTTTAATAATTTCCAGGTAACGCTCTGCGGCGTGCGCGGTGTCGCCATCCGTCGAAAAGTTTCGGCCCGGTAATGCATACACGGGAAGCAGGAAGAAGAACCGCGGGAAACTTTTCGTCCGACGATTGCCCGGGAGAACAATTTTTATCCCGCGTCTATGCTCCGCGGGACCACGCCGCCGCCGGTCTACGCTCTACAGTGTACACGGTCTCCGAGCACATAAATTATCGCTGGTTCCGTACGTATAATTTGTTTACGGGCTGGCCTCGCCTTGTACAGTAACGACGGACATTTTTAAACCGTCTCTAGCCGATTCTTTGTCTCCTGTCCGCCCGCTTTCGAACGGCTAGGTAGGTATCTCTGATGCGATAACGAACGACGCGAATCATCTTGAGAAATGTCGCTGATGGTAACCAGCTGAATCAAGGACGCGATCCTTAATTATCGCATCATTTTAGGACTATATTGAAGGATACAACCCATTACGCAGTATGTTCTCCATTTTATATGAAAGATACCAAGAACAATTAAGGAATTATTTATTTTGTCTAAATGAAATGTGAATCGACATCAGTATAATTAACCACTTGCCTTACACATTGTAAAGGGTACTTTTATGTCTCTTAAGAAGTAAGTCTGCAGCTCCGAATGCGGTAAAGAAAACTGAATGAATGTCATGCTTGTAGCTCGATCAGATCTAAAACATCTCTGAAATGTTTTGTTTACATTTAGCACGGCCGCCATACCACGTCTCTGACGATATATAGACTAATTATCTCTCATAAGAATGTATAATACTGTTTACTCTAACAAACCAAGATGTTATTGATCCTTGAAACCCCTAATTGCAACCACATCGCAAGAGCCAACACCAAAATAGCGTATGAAAAATGTACTGTTTGAGAAGCATTCATAATTTATTAAGCGAGGAAGTTCAAATCAAGCTTGTTTACGCTGGGACCTGAGCAACGTGGACAGATTTATTGTCTCAACCATTCGTAAACACCGACCGATTTGATTTCATCGCTATATGCTCGCGTTAGCTTCATTCCATGACAACCCTGTCGTCCGCACACGAGAAAAGACATTAAACCAGAAGTGGCAAAATTTCAGAAATATTTTCTGCCGGACCACGCACCTAATTTTTTTTGTTAATTAAAACAAACAAACAAGGATGCCAAAAACTTAATAACCTTGAAAGTCAAATTGCGGGATATTTGAAATTGCTAAAATCTATGAATTTTTCCGAAAATGCGGGATACTTAAAATATTTCATAACCAATGAATTTTTCAAAAATGCAATCTATTTCAAAATTCTCTTATGGCTATAATGTATACATATAATATGTACATATATGTGTTGGCCAACCCTGCATTAAACCATATCGTAAACTTCCATTTTGTTTCGTGTGTGACTAAAACAAGCAGTATAATTCATACTCACAATGAGTTTTGACAAAGTGGCATTTTCGTATATCAGAAAAGCAGACGCGCTTCATTATCCTTTCAGCGAGGTACGAAATTAATTTATGGCCGCTTAACAACAGACCGAGCACTTTAAATATTTAATAACTGGAGCCTTTTCGTCAATAACCTGGATTTTGGTATCCCATCCCTTAAGAACATTTATAGAAGAGAGAATGTTTAATTACAGGCATGTTGATGACAAAAATATGCTTCCTACGTACGTATTAACGAATCTGTAAGGATGTATTGGCTATACAATCAATCTCAAAAGTGTATGTACCTATGTATGTAACCCATACATATGATCATGCTTACCTTAGTTATATTTATACATATAATTGTATCAATATCCGTTGCTATGTTAACGATAGTGGTACTACGTTTCCATCTTCTTTTCGGCGAATTTGTAATTTCTTTAAAGTCCATGAATGATGACTATTTTTTGAAATTTTGTTCATGAAACACTGACGATTCGATATGGACTTTTTTCAAAAGATTATCACCGTTTTCTCTGGATTATTTTCGAAATCAAAATAAAATTTGCCTTGAGTTATTGTTGATTACATGCAAATTTCAAATCATTATAATTTTTCAAAAATCCCACGAATTGATTAAAAATTTTACAGGTAGCTTTTTAATAATAATAGAAATCTATAATAACAAATTCACGAACTGTCAAGATGTAGCCTATATGTACCTGACTAACTAGTCCCTATACAACTCGCTTGACCTTGACGGTCGAGTTTTCAGCTACTGGCGTGCTTCGCTTAATACCATTACTGTTCAGTATTAAGTATTCTGTTCACATTACTTTTTCCAATCTATCTGACTTCATTGTAACTAACAATAAGTCCGACTTCCCAAGGCGCTGCTAGTGAACGATTATCGATCATACCATCGAGTGGTGACCGGGAGAAGGGGAGTATAGATTAGTTTGAAACTCGAATCAATTATACGCACGGCGAGGAGGCGGCTCGGTCGGCCAGCCAAGCTCGGTACACCAAATCTAATTAGTAATGCCGATTTAGCAAACCCTAATTGCGCGCCAACATATCACCCGCAATTTATGCGACGCCCGTGTTATGAATCACTCGGTCGTACCCCGTGTTTTCCTGTCCCGGCCACCGAGAACCCCCCGTTCTCCCTTTTATGATTATACGAACGCGCTTCCGCCTTTCTGTTCCGACGGTTTCATATTAATTCCCATACTTATCCCACTGCTCGTTACTGAAGCGGAATCAACGCTAAAATCTTCTGTGATAACGTCTCATGGTCCATTAATGTTCCATGCGTCGAGTATACTAATAGATGATTAGTTTTAGTAATAATCAATAGTAAACAATAACCTATTAGTAATATAACCATCTGACGTTTGAAAAGCAATTCAGAGTAGGTGTTCTGAAAGAAATGTAATAGACGTATACATACAGTCAGTCAATGAATCAAATAGCAAATCCGTATTAAATCATCATCGGTATTCTAGCTCATATGCAATGATTTATAATTTATATACATGCGATTTAGATAACGGAACAATTTGTGTACAGCGAATGAAGATCAATCTCTAACTACAGCGCGTTCCTGAATCTACGCAAACGTTTATTGTGTACACAATTGCATAGACATTTCGCTGACCAAATAAATTAATCGTTAAAATCGAACGTGATCAGCGAACGGAACCAATGGTATCCAATCGGTGATCTGTCATTACGTCAGTCTATTAATGGGAGCCGCGGCACCGTGCGAGCGTTTTATTGTAATAGTGACGCTGATTTTCCAAACGCTTTGTCCGCGGTTATAAAACTCATTAACGACGTATCGGGGAACAATGTTACGCGTCCGAATTTGTGGTTGATGATATACAGAATATCCGGTTATTGTTACCCATTGAGAACCGAAAACAATTTATCGGTTCCCCATTCAACAATTTTGATAGTTCCCCAGTGATTTAGAGCATGGCTGATTGATTTTAACTACCAGGGTAGTGCATATGAACTTTGTAATAATAGATGATTAAACAAAGTTGAATAGACATTGGCAATGTTTAGAAGCAAACAGCATTCCATACACACCAACCAAATAGTTAACTAATGTAAAATTGTTCTAACCTTAAGTTAAGATAGTTTAATTATTATGATATTAAACTTACACGCAAAATTATACACATAATTTTCATTGTTTGTTATATTAAGTAATTTTAAGTATATTAAGTAAACGACCGATTGTCATAGTTTTCTCTTGCGACTCTTATTTTTTCAATTTATTAGCTTTCGTTTCTCGTTTAATTGAAGGAAATAATTAATTGAAAGTAAATAATCCACGTCCAGCAACGGAAAAGTTGAAATTTATCTGGTAATCGAATCTATGTGTAAAAATATATCGATTTCTCGCATTCCTGGGCACGGCTTGCCGAAGTATAGTCTCGATTCTCAGGACAGAGACGGAAAGAGAAAAAATGAAAGAAAAAACGAAAATTAATCGTTGCTGCAACCCCATTTCAGTTTATTAGTTTCCTTTCGCTGGCCGTATCGGGAAAAATGATTAATCGTTCGATAGCTAATTAATTGGGAGTTTATAAAGACAAAGGTTAATAAAAAGGGTAGTAAAAAAACGGAAGGAAAGATGCAGCAATAAAAGTTGAATGGAAGATACCAAGAATAACAATTAAATTCAACGATGCCCAGGCGCTTTTCGTAATACAAAGATCAGTAGGGNTAAGAAGTGGTTCCAACAACGTGGAACGTTCAAAAAATTGATGATAAATTAAACTAAAGATGGTACTATGGGCAACTTGGTGACTTTAATGAAGAACTTCCTTCAGTGGCATGCTTGAAAATTTATGATATTAGCTTTAGCGATTGTTTGACCAATAATAAGCAGCGGCTGATTTGATCGGGCGTTCGCGCATNGGTATTGAATTTGAAGAATAATAAATAAATTGAAGATGAAATACAAAACTGGATACTCTGGAAAACTCAGAACTGTTATTCACTAAACAGCTTACTTCGAAGTAGCTTTGACTGATTCTAAATCGTGAGAATAAAATACAGCTATTTTAATTAAAAAAACAACGAAATTGGGCTATTCCAGCTCGTAAGCACAGACATAGCAATTTATAACTTTGTTAGATGTTTGGTCTCCACAATTTACAGGAAGGGACTATTATGTCAGCTTGACGTAGTTTCGCCTTGCATACGTATACGACACCCGCATACGTATAGCTTTGAGCGTATATAATGTATAATCGTCTTACATGAGACCGGATGTCTGACCATATGCGTCCCTAAACTACTTAACCGTGTCTGTATAGTAGATGTGAAATGTATAATCCACTGTAGAGCTACTACTCTGCTCCGTTTATTACTTCTTATTAACTAGTCTCAATAAACATTACACCAGCAAGCGACAAATTCGTTTTCTCAACACGAACAAGAACCTACTCTTAATTTCATAAAAAATAAGCGGTATGCTTTAAGCAATTAAAACAGACATGTGCTTGAGAGCGCCTCGAGGAACATCCAAGAGCGAATAGCACTCCGGAGCCGTTTGCTCGTGACGATTGCGGTTGACAGTGCACATGCAGGCGAGTTGGCACGCACGCGTTCAGTTCGGAAGCCGCTTTGTAACTGTGACTTCGTCTGTGGTAGATCGACCTCGCAATCGAAAACAAGACCGTTCGAGCACTAAATAAACGATACGCGAACATTCGCACGAAATGTTCTATTCGCGTGCTTTTTCAAAGTTTATGCCAGAGTAAAATAGTTTCCGGACATGTATGACCATGGCTACTAAAAGGATTTCGTAGAGTCTCTCGTTATTTGTACACACAGTGTTACAGTGCTTGCTTATTTCAGCTAATAACACAACTTTGTTCTTTTATTATTTTACAATTCTCGGCTCATCATCCTGCGAGAACGCTTTCACCTCCAAAGTAGCGGCCTGAATTAAGAAGTGGTTCCAACAACGTGGAACGTTCAAAAAATTGATGATAAATTAAACTAAAGATGGTACTATGGGCAACTTGGTGACTTTAATGAAGAACTTCCTTCAGTGGCATGCTTGAAAATTTATGATATTAGCTTTAGCGACTGTTTGACCAATAATAAGCAGCGGCTGATTTGATCGGGCGTTCGCGCACAGCTCAAAGGGTCCTCTGGGAATATATTTAATATTTACCCAGTAAATATCTTGAATGACGTGTTCCCTAATGGTCTCATGAATGAGAATACGTATTCAGCCNCAGCTCAAAGGGTCCTCTGGGAATATATTTAATATTTACCCAGTAAATACCTTGAATGACGTGTTCCCTAATGGTCTCATGAATGAGAATACGTATTCAGCCCTTAGTGCATCGATGCTATCATGAAAATTTAAATGTACGGTGGTCGTTATTAAAATTTAACCAAATTTATTGAAATCAATGAAAGAATTTCCCGACGACAAATCGTTGTACCAAGTGTAAAACCGTGGAACGCTTTCGAGTTATGACGCTGTTTGCTGTGAAATAAAAGCTAGAATCTTTACGCGTGTTACGCAGCTGGCAGTAAACTATATCCATAAGACGAGCTTCGCTTTATTATTATTTTCTGTTTTAACTGCCACGCTACCTATATCTATTTTTTTAACTTCTACCGCTATAAAGCTAGGTCCTCGCTTAATAGCCAGAGAATGTTTAGGGTTTTACTGCAAAGCTTAGGGTTTTATTCGAGTTTAACAATTTCAGATGGGAAGACAGATTGTGTGACAAATAACGTCTCAAGATTAAGAGAATATATTTACATTTTTATTGAAAGTATTTTATATGTGCCACCTATGCATAGAAGACAGTAATTACTATAATATCTATGTTGCAAGTAAACCTCTAACAATTGGAAATAGAATAAAAGTTAATTATATTAGCTTTGTTCGGGATCACTGTTAAACTCAAGTATGGATTTGAACCGAGTTTTGGCCAACAAATTTTTCGTGTAAAACTTTTGCAGTATCATCGCACCGTAAAATTTCTCCGGGTCTTTGATCTTCCGGTGCAGCGAAGCTTCCTCAGCATTTAACAAAAGACAATTCCACGGGGACCACTCTTCGTCGTTTCGAAATCTTGTCAATCTCAATTCTTCCAGGCAATCGTTCTCAGAAATCGCCGATTTTCCGTGCCAAATATCGTTCACCAGATGATAAACGATCTTCGCGTCGATCACAAAAGCCAAACTAGTGTAACACTGCAGCTTGGCTTCGCGACGCCTCAAATCGCGAAGCAATCTCTCATAAGCCTCATACACAATTCTAGGCTCGTTCCGAGCTTTCACATATAAACAGTAATTGCATAATAAAGAACGTTGCTCTTTATCGCACGGGAACTTATCTATAGGCAACAGCCTGCCACAGCTCCTGCAGACGACTTTAGACACGCAGCCGACTAAATCTGCATCCTCGCACTCATTCCTTAATGCTTCTCTGGCAAGTTTTAAAAAAGCCATATTCAATCTGTTCCTCAACCAGTTCAACTTACTTCTATCTACGTTACGAGTTAAAAGATCGATCTCTTGATCCAATAAACGTATCACTTCATCGCTTATCTTACACGTGTGGGGCTCGGTGTCCCTCCTCACCTTCCTCAACACTTCCAACCGGTCTTTAACGCTTCTGTCATCCTCTGACAATTGTTCGAACATATCTCTGAAGTATCTAGCCCGTTGTACACGTTCAGTCTCGACGTAGATCATTTCGCCGCGACTGTTCTTCCACGACACTAATTTCGACAGCTCGTCGAGGAATTTCCTGTACGACCTCTCTTTCTTTTTGAGTTTGACGGTAGTTTTCATCGCGTCTATGGCTCGGAGCAGCTCCACTTCCTTCGACAGGATTAAACTGCATAGCGCGAGCCTCGACGGCTCAAACAATTGCGACCTCGCCGTCTCTGTCTCGCGGACGCGCCAACGGTCCAGCAGATTGTACAGCAACTCGAAGTCCGTCCTGGTGGTCGGCGGCGTGCGGTTTAGTATCACGAAATCCCGGCTACGATAGGGATCCGGTGGTTCCGGCTGTATTTGCCGTTGGCGGTCCGTGTTCTTAGGACGAGCCGAAACGCCGTTCGCGGTCTCCTGATCACGGTGAGCTCTGCGGAAACCGGCGAGTGGCCGTTTGAACAGGTGTTCCTCGAGATCTTGTCTAACTAGAAGCTTGTACTGTGTTATTCAGATCGGAGCGTAGGATTCTTTCTCAACACGTTTGGTTAATCCGAAAATTTAGGGAGACAATTCAAAGAAGAAAGTTTGAAACTCCGTACACTTCTTAAAAGTTTTCATTTAATAAGAGATTTAACTAGGAATGAACATATTGCTACTTAGAAAGGAATTATAAAATTGTACAAGTCCATTCAGGTAGTATTAATTTAGCTATTCTGGGACTGTTTAAATTAATCTGTT
Organism: Ceratina japonica; assembly: GCA_019453355.1. Taxonomy (NCBI): domain Eukaryota; kingdom Metazoa; phylum Arthropoda; class Insecta; order Hymenoptera; family Apidae; genus Ceratina; species Ceratina japonica. The sequence continues at coordinate 174,871 of SMSR01013271.1, read as the reverse complement.
ATATTCTAAAAGTTAGTTATAATCTCTCGATCGTTTGCAAAAGTTTTACGTCGGGATTTAAACAAGAATTTTCTTCTCTCTCAGTAACGCGACTATTTTGTATATCGCTTTATAACATCAAATTCTACGCTTCCCTTCGCGGCCATTAGGATAATTAACGATGAACCAATTTAATAAAGAGTTTCTGTGTCCACTTGCCAACGAGATATAGAGAACATTCCTTTCTCTCTGGAATTCTATTATCCCTCTACTTTAACTTGCATCGTTTTAAATAAATTACCTTACCTGTAAAACCTCTGTATCTTTACGACACTTTCCAGGACCCTCTCGTCCGTGTCACGCTTGAAACTCGAATCCTTGAGAGTGCTCTTCACGAGTCTGTCGCGAACGTCGGGGAAGAAATTCGTTTGCACTCCGATGTTGCGTTCCATATTCGTGAATTTGTCCACGGTAAATTCCGTTTGCACTCTTCTCTCGTTCTTCCTTTCGGTCTGCGCGTACGCGTTTAAATAAATTATACCGGTGACCTTGCTCCTCCATCCGCCTAAAAACGGTTTCGTCTCGCTCGTCGGATTCTCCATTTCACCTTCGCTGTAAATGCGACAGATCCATTTGTATCACATCACCGCTACTTGACGTTATGAATGATCTAGCGTACTACATTCATGCGTCTTAGAATATTACTAAATATTTCTTACCTATTAAACATTTTGACAAGTATTCTAATTATCAGAGACTATTTTAATTGAAAAATGGAGCGAGAGTATGATATTATCTTAGTCGTGTAGCAAATCACACGGGCGGACGTGCAACTATGATACGGAAAGTGATGCGATGCTAGGATGTGATACAAGGATACGCCCCTTAAGCCGCCGTGGCACGGTCGATCAGCGCAGCTACGAAAAAAGGACAACGCGATCGAGGAAGGATAACCGCCAGCTGAAAGCTAACCGGGGATAATGGTAATGCGGCAGTAAAGGAAATTACTATGCCACGGTTTAAAGGATTCGCCGAGGGGACTGCATCGTCCGCCGTTTTACAATTCCAAACGAGCGAATTGTTGGACACCGAGGTGGAGAGACGAAATTGGCCGCAAGGATTTAGATAATCGGGTTTCCTGTTTTCGCGAATGCGTGTCTTCTTTCTTCTTACCCAGCCCATCTTTTCTCCTGATGCGCGGATAGCAATCGTCTCGATCTTTGATTGTCTGATCTCGTTCCGATGAGTTTACGCGGATTTTAAATTTAACAATTCCAATAGTGTGTGTAATCTCACTGAATAAATTTTGATACAATCCATACAAAACGTGCATATAATGGATGATGTCCGTGAAAGATAATAAATAACAATAGAGTATATGTATATTCCTCCATGCGTAGTAATATGATCCAATTCCCATTTGCGGCTTGTGTGGTCCAGTGCTTGACTGGAGGCTAATAGCCGGATTTACACGGAATCCATAACTTAGGCTGCTGAGCAAATATGATTCGGAATCGTCATTACAAGTGCATTGCAAGCCAAAGGGAACGTGTGATGCAACGTAAACAACGCACAGTGACATTAGGAGCCACGTGGCGTATTGTAAACACAACCACGTGCCATTAACAGGCGTGTAGCGTAATGTAAACGCACCAGTGCGACATTAGAAATCACGGGACGCAAACAACGGGGTGAAACTGGCAGCCTCATAAAGTACATAGAAGCAAACAGAATTGTGTGCACCGATAAGAACAAGGTCGCACCAATTTCCGTGTCTACTACTGAGTTTGTTATCGCATGACTCATGTGAAACATGTTAAACAAGAATTATGACAGATGTTAAAGGGTAACTCCTTACATTTTACGACATTTCTGGAATTCTCTTTAGCGAAACTACAATGCGTACAGATAATCCGTTTTCAGACCTTTATTTTAAGACAATTATTACAGAGACAATTTTAAAAATATCCACATTTATACAAATATTGTTTATTGGTAATTTTAATAAATAAATTGTCTCCAATTAGCCGTAAATTTCTAAGTATAGCAGAACTTCTTTATAAGTTAGATATTACACCCTAGTTAGTCATAACTTTAGACATTGACCTGTCCTATGTAGCTCCGCAGCACGTAATGACTGATGAATGCGTAAACCTACTCGTCCGTAACTAAACAAAACGGCGTAAATATTATACCGCCAATCATCAACGATCGTGCCGTAAATTCGGTCATAAACGTGGCGCTATCGGTGATCGCTTAGTATAGCATAAATTTCGCCGTAAACGACCATGGCACACATTCGACTATAAATAAGTATATTACCAGCATAAATTCGACCGCAAATAAGTCGGTCGGCTGACCCGATCAAAAAACTATCAACGACGTCGTAAACGCGACCATTGACCAAACCAGCTCCGGGTGATCAAAATCAATCGTTGGTCTACCTGCCTCCAAAAAACATGCTGTAAAAAGTATTGGGTGATTTCGTTCCCGATGTTAAAACTTCCTTTTCAGATCTATAGTACAAAGGAAGAAATCGCCAATTAATTTGTACGTATAAAAAACTGATTCAGAAAGAACGTGCTATCCAGGATATACACACGCGTACAACAAATATGCTATTGACCAAGAAATGAAGAAAAGATCTCGAACTACGAGATCGTAAAATATTCTTCGGCGTCCTTCCAAGTTATAAATTCCCGTTAATTCTGCGGTTAATTCCTCGTTATCCTGTCGAACGTCGACGAGAGCTTAGCGTCTGCGGTGAACAGAGGAATGCACCCTTCGAGGTTTTATGGCTAATGGAAATCCAGCCGGTAATTCCGGCGTGCAACACGGAAGTGCATAGGCGAGAACGCGGGCAACCGTAAAACTTATGTGCAATGCGCGTTGCACGCTCGGTGCATTAAATGCATCACGCGTAATGCATCCTCTTAAACAAGGGAAACACGCACGCGTGCTTGCTCGAGTTTATACTCCTTTCTCTATTTCGTTTAATGTCGCTTTAATTGACCTACTACAGAACCATTGCGTTGTTTTACCTCCTTTCTCTCGTCCCGCTTGTAAAAACTCGGAAATGACATGGTAACTAAAAACAAAGAGTGCAAGAGAAGTTCAGTGTTCTGAAACTTTCAGCTCTAACTGTCTTCTCAGAAATGAATTTGGTTTGTAGTTCTCTCCAAAGTTGTTATGAATGAGAGTACAGATTCTAGAATGAGTTAAATTGTTATAAGCGGAGTAACGTGCTGCTAGGTGATCACACGAATGCAAAGGCAACCGCTAGAGCCAGTAAAAACATGCAGATAGAGAATCGCTGACGTAACAACTTCATTTACAAGCACAGGCGTGTAGAATTCTCCATAATTTTTCGTGTCTTTATTCAAATTATAGTTTGCCTTATCTGGCATAAATTTCTAAACTTACCTATTATGTAACTATGATAATTGTCACCCGTCTCGTTTCACAGCCTATCGAAATAATGTTAATTAAATAAGATTTGTAAATAACGTTGATGCATTTTTTACGTTTCTGATGTTTCCTTGCCTCTCGCTTTTTTCTCTATTTGATATTTGCTGTTTTTGAATATTGTACGAAAAGCAAAAATTATGTGACGAAGCACAATGTGTTCATACGTAAAATGACAATGATATGATCACCAACGAGCACGAGCAAACGTGTTATTAGATTTATGGAAACGGTATGAAAAAAAAATACCAGGCACCAGTCGTAGAAACAGTGGCGCAGAGAAGGACGGAGCTCTTAATACAGGACGCAGTCCACATAGAAGACCTCCGCACCACCTGAAAGCTCAAAGCCTTAAATCCACCGTTGCCAATGGCAACCTGCTTGGTCGATCGGTCAAAAGTACTTTCTAGTCCATTATTTTTCGATTTTATATATCCCCCGACCCCAAAAAAAGACCAATCTCGTCGAACCAGTTTCGATCACTTGCATCGAGAACGACGAACGATATAAAAGCGGTAATTTTTCGATTTTTGACGAAATTTCACGTTCGCACGAATTGCCTCTACTTCGCTGATATATTAGGAATTTATTTGAAAACTGACTTGTAATTTGGTTTTATAATAAAAATATATTTTATGAGAATAAAATTTTGCGAAAATGTCAGAGTTTGAAAATTTGTCTTGCATTAGACAATGTTACGCGAATTTGAAATCGTCCACTTTGATCTGATATATTAGGAATTTATTTGAAAACTGACTTGTAATTTGGTTTTATAATAAAAATATATTTTATGAAAATAAAATTTTTTGAAAATGTTAGAGTTTGAAAATTTGTCTTGCATTAAACAATGTTACGCGAATTTGAAATCGTCCACTTTGATCGCCGATTTGTATACCGCTTTGTCCTCGATCTTGTGAAACTTACCACGGAACTCCATCTCGAACTGTCTCAAGTGTCTGTAACGGATCCGATTAATACGTTATTTCCAATTTCCAATTGCCTAATCAATGGAACGCTTAATTTGGATGCACGTACTTAAATTGGTTCTTGGCTAACTGATGAGATAACACGATTTGCTCGATAAGTGGTTTCGAATAAATGCTCGCGAGATCCTTAATTCTGCGATGAACCTCGGCCTCCTCATCCGTCAGAAGTATGCAATTCCACGGTGACCATTCCGTGTTCGTGTCGTATCGAACTATTCGTAGTTG
>SMSR01013271.1:107792-170064 GCA_019453355.1 Ceratina japonica | reverse complement strand
AAAAAAAGACCAATCTCGTCGAACCAGTTTCGATCACTTGCATCGAGAACGACGAACGATATAAAAGCGGTAATTTTTCGATTTTTGACGAAATTTCACGTTCGCACGAATTGCCTCTACTTCGCTGATATATTAGGAATTTATTTGAAAACTGACTTGTAATTTGGTTTTATAATAAAAATATATTTTATGAGAATAAAATTTTGCGAAAATGTCAGAGTTTGAAAATTTGTCTTGCATTAGACAATGTTACGCGAATTTGAAATCGTCCACTTTGATCGCCGATTTGTATACCGCTTTGTCCTCGATCTTGTGAAACTTACCACGGAACTCCATCTCGATCTGTCTCAAGTGCCTGTAACGGATCCGATTAATATGTTATTTCCAATTTCCAATTGCCTAATCAATGGAACGCTTAATTTGGATGCACGTACTTAAATTGGTTCTTGGCTAACTGATGAGATAACACGATTTGCTCGATAAGTGGTTTCGAATAAATGCTCGCGAGATCCTTAATTCTGCGATGAACCTCGGCCTCCTCATCCGTCAGAAGTATGCAATTCCACGGTGACCATTCCGTGTTCGTGTCGTATCGAACTATTCGTAGTTGAAATATATCCGTGTTCCCGCTGACGACCGAGTGGCCGTGCCAGATATTGTTCACCAAGTGATACATGTCGTGTTTTTGCATCATAAACACGATTCCCGACGGTGATTCTTTTTTCTTCTCCTCGGAACGCACACAGTTTAAGAGGTACACATAAGGATCGTAATTTATGTGTGCTATGTTCCGCTCGCGCAGCCAAGTACATCCTTAAAGAAAAAATCGCTTCTACATCTTATTTCTACCACCGAGGAGAGATTACTAAATAGTGGCAACGCCTTTGTTAAAGCGCGACCCGAAAAAAGGGCACAAGGGGGCCCAAACCGGCAAGGTATATAGGTTCATGAAATCCCACAGAATCAGAATTTCGGCGCGTACCGACTTTCAGATTCACCGATGCTTTTTTTCCAGAACGACAGGCTATAGGTGTCTAAGCATCTGGTAGTTGATTAAAAAATGGGAAACAGTGAACTTATTCTTCTTACAGCTATATTCTACTGCATTTTACCCCAAAAATATCTTTTTGGACTGGCCGACGGTAGTTTTGATTGGTGTTTCTTATTTCTCGGGCCAGAGAAGGACCCTGACAAGTCGGTATTAAAATGGGCCGCGAGACGCGAGGTTCCGTAAGGTTGCCACTCTTTAGTAATCTCTCCTCGGTGCCTCTACATAGTATACATTTTATTATTTAAAAATTCAATTATGAAATGGACATAATCGAAATCGACGGAGACTGTGGCTGCCAAATCAAATTAAATTGTACCAATACAAGTGGATAATTTCTTCATCCTTCCGTGAACGGTGAATTTGTCAAGCGGAAGCAGCTTTAAGCAACTGCGACACTGTCTCGTCGTGGGCGCGATCGGTTCGCGCAGTTTCTCATCGTCAACATTCTTGCAAAAGTGCTCGTCGCCGTTCNTTCATTTACAAGCACAGGCGTGTAGAATTCTCCATAATTTTTCGTATCTTTATTCAAATTAAAGTTTGCCTTATCTGTNACGTTTCGTACGGTTTTGATGTAACATACTTGTCCGATTCGCCCGATATAAAGTAGTCAGGTCTAGACGAGGAGAAAAGCATAAACCAGCAATGAACGCTTGTAAAAACTATCTTATTACCGTGGAAAGAATTTTAAAGCAAAGAGTAAAAATCCTCATGTACCGCCACATCTGCGTTGGATGGTTACATGGTGTTTGGGTAGTTACTTCTGCCCAAGCGATGTATTGCACTTTTCTACTGCACTTCTGTTTTAACGATTGTCTTAGTGGACCTGTTTGAGATTCGGCATTTAAATATTCTACGCCGGTAATTTTGTGCCTCCATCCTCCCAAGTAGGGTTTCTTTATTCTTCGATCCTCCACTTGTACGCAACGGCAACAAATCATTCTCACCATTTTTATGTACTTTTAAGTAATAAAACACCGAATTAAAATGTTATTAATTCGGATCGTAGAAAATTATTTCATTCGGATTTTTTAAATGAAAAATTGAATGTTGAATATAGTATCGAGCTGGGAGTGTGCTTTTCATTTTTTTTATGAACTTAGAAATATATACATGTGATACGAAATTCAGTAGAATTATTAATTACTTGAATACACAATTCATGGTACCTTGGATTATCATCTTTATTAGACGTACATCGCTTTTTCACATAAAGTTGATGATTTACAAGTATTTTATTCTTCAGTTATTAATTTTACATTGAAATTTAGTGTCTCAATTTAATATTACAATGTTCGGATCTGTACACATACACAGAATTTAGTGAGGTATAAATTATAACTATGCCCGTCTACAACGTAGATAATATACTTGTTAGGCGTAAATAATATAGATAAAGTGCAATCCATAAACTTGCGGAAATTCTTATTGCAAAGAAACTGTTGTCGGACCGTGTGTTTTATAGCTTAAGCCTGTGTTGTACCCAAAATGTTGCAGGTGTCAGTAACAAGTGTTAACAATTTCATTGATAAGATGCGTTACTATACAACATTTCGAGACTGTACACTCTGTGTACTTTATTTTATTTACATTTCACAAAGATCTCTGAAAAGTTCACGAACCTTCTCTCAAATGATTGACGCATTCATTCTTGTATCCACATGAACTCACTTAAAACATACATATATTTATGATAAACTATATACAAATATCGTGTGTTCTGTTCTCATAGAAATTTATCCAGAAAATATGTTTGACGAATAATACATATCTGTACAAGAAGGATGTATCTTTAATAAAACAAAGAAGAGAGGGAAGATCAGTAAAAGTTGTATTAAATGAAAAAAAAAGGCATGGAAAGGCAACAGCACAAAAATATTTTTTGCACGACTAATGTTAGAATAAATAATGTCATTTCATAGTGCGATGTGATGGCCATTTACAGATGACTTAGGTCAATTTTATCAGTGGAAAATGTTGATGACACGAGAAATCGAATACTGGAGGTTCTTTGGAATCCTTTTTATGACCATCGGCAAGTAATTTTAGAACGACGAAATTTGTTTTGGCCACTTTCAATAAATCATTGATCTGTAAATCAAACGATACAAGTCAGCGAAAGAATTTTAATGGACTCACACTCCGATGATCGCAGATATTTGTAATACCTCGTTTATGGTACTAGCGTTCGGTGAATAAAGAGACAACGCTCGTTCCAACATATTTCTAGCTTGATGAAAATGACGACAACCGGCTAAGTACAGCATTTCACTAGTGAACTTCCCCTGAGAAATTATAAGTTAAGAAAAGATATTCCACCATATTAAAAGGAAGTGACAGAATAATTAAACTCACGTTTCTTTTATGCATTTGCGCGTTAGTCATATCTAAAAATTCCTGATAATGTACTGGTGGTGGCGTCAGTAATGAAGAAAACGGTAATAACCTGTGCTCATATCGAACTCGTTCCGAATCGAACTGCGTTTCAGGAAGTGGTATTTTACCATCCATACGAAAACCAACTAAAGCCTTCAAAGTAAATTTCGTAAGTAGACTATCATAATAATCTTTTCATACAACACTTGTGAAATGCATGTGAAACTTACTTTATAGTATCCTCCACATATATTCTGCATGGCTTGATACATTAATATTTCTAAATTGTATGGTCTTGTGGTCGATTTCTTTTTCTTATTTTTCGAGCTCTTCTTACTACCTCTACCCTTATGTGTATCATTGTGCACATCCTGTTCCATTAAGAATGTATTTGCCCTTGTTATAGCCGACACAAGCCATCCGTAAAGGAACTCGTACAAGTACCAAAATATATAATGATATTCGTGCACTGAATACAGTTCTAGCTCGAACCCGCTTAACAAGTACATAACCATAACTCGTAGCGTATGGTATAAAATCCATGTTCCAAAACAAGCTAAATGTGTCCTGGGCGGGTCACTTTTTAATGACAACGTATGTAAGAATCCGTCGACTCTTTCAGCCTGTTCAAATTACAAAATAATATCGAGATTTTTAAACATTGTACGTCGTAAAAAGAATTAAGCTTACTTCGTCCTGTAACGTTGCGAACTCCCCCAACATATATGCCAGTTTATCTCTTTGCCTTGCTCTATTATGTCCAGTCAGTTGAAGCAAACGGCTGAAAACGCCTACGCAATGAGACATGAAACTATCAACATATTCTTTTGCCTGATGGTTCTGAAGCATTGTGCTCTTTGGCATTAGAACCGGAGGAGCTATGAAATTTCGCGCTGCGTCTTTCAGAACGTCAGTGAAGTGTTGTACGCCAAATACCCGATATGTTGTGGATAAATAAACTATTTGCAACATTGATCTAGATAATATACATGGGCCTTGCCGTGAGAATTCTAAAAAAAAGTCCTAAAAAGAAATCAGTGTATTTGGAATTTATATCGAAAATTTCTATTAACTCATAGTAAAGATTTGCTTACCAAAGCCGCGTGAAATCCGTTTTGATTAGTAATCATAGTGACTGTTCTAAACCTATTCAATAATTCATCCAAATATTTTAAAGCCTCTATTCTTGGCTTTATTTTTGCATACCGTGGAAACGTTGGTGGCAATAATCTTTGATTTACCATTGGGTCGAATCCCATAATGTTTGGATAGTTTGCTACGATTATAATGCAAAATGTATCTGAGATTCATATAAATCCGGAAATGACTGCAAAAAAGAACTTACATATTTCGTCAGCATTTTCTCCACGATTTACTGTTTTAATCATAATTTGTATCATATACGAACATCTTGATAATAATGTATGGCAATCGCTTAAATTTTGTTGCAGCTGTTCCTTTTTTCCCATTAATGATAGAATTTGATAAAACATTTTGGTGAATCTAATTCTGGCATACAACGCCAGTCTATCGCTATACTGAAAAGAAAAACAGTTTAATCCATTACTTATATCCATTGCCACTTACATAAATTTCTTGTGTTAAAAACATACACCTACTTCTTCCTCCGATACTACATGATTCGGTTTTATCCTGTTTTTTCTAGGTAATTCATCTTCTACTTCTCTTAACATTGATATAATTTTCTGTTCTGTAATATCCAATTGCAATTTATATCCATATGTAACACTCTGGAAATCTTCTTCCTCAAAGACTAATGCTTTATTAATGCAATCTTTAATTATTTCAATTATTTTATATACAGCATAACAAAATATTTTCAATGGTTTATCAATTATTTGATTGGGCTGATGAAGGTACAAGTTAGTGAAAACTGTTTGGGCTAAACTGTGACCCTCAAGCCAGGATACTATACAGGCATACGTAGAATCTATTATTCCTATAACTTCTGATGGAGTTAGATTGTCCAATTTGATTGCACCAGAGTCAACAGCCTGTATAAAAGTACATGGTTTATTGTTGCTTCTATTGCACAGCATGCCAACATCCATTTTTGGATCCATCATTTCAATTGCAGACATTGCCTCAAATAATCCAAACATGTCATCTCTTAATAATTCACCCAATTCCAATTCTATATAAACATAAAAATAAAATATTTCGATGATACAATTATTGCATTTACCAATCGGTACCTACATATACTAACAGACTGAGCTGTTTATGCAAGAATAAAATTGACTACAGATTACAGAACAAGACAAAGAAGTGTGAGGAAAGAGGAAAAAAACTAAAGTGAAAATTAAGCAAAAGTTTGCAAAAAACGAAATTAGTTTCAAAATAAGCACCTGTAATAGCTTCGAAAAATTCTTGGGTAATATCCACCCAATTGCAAGTAACTTCGACGAATCTGCAATGTAAATAGACGTATGAATTAAAAAATATCGCCAAGAATCACGGATGATATGCGTTAGGTTAATTTCCCGATGTGCCTAAATCAAAATTATGGCATGCTCCCTAATATATTTTCATCGAACTGAACATTGTTTACAGACGAATTTTCCTTATCGTAATTATTATGTATCGTAACTCACTGTGATTCTTTATCTTCGCCCACATCAACCGAAATTTGTTCTTCCACCATCGTCGCCATTCTTGCAGACTGACCTGTCACATTCAATGGCGCTACCAACAATAGAAATTTGTCTTATATATTATCTTCTGGCCGAAAATAAACCACAATAAGTTTTATCTACGCAAAGTAACTTATAGTTTCACAATTAACAGATATGCATAAACTTCCATGTCTCTCAATTATCAAACAAAATAAGTACGTATAATTCACAAGAATTATACGAAATAAATGTAGATAAATTGGTACTGCTCAAATGAAATGGATTTAGGAACGTATGTGAATTCAAACTGTTTGAATTTGTGGCTTGTGACAGTTTCTGTTTCTGTTGTCTGTTACATGTGATTATTACTGATTACACGGATTCACGGAATCGGACGTTTGATCTGTCTTGTACATTTTGTTACAAATTTGGTATCAAATGAGAAACAAGGTAGGTGAAATATTTCGAGAAAAATATTCTTTTGGAATTTCAAAGGATTCACGTAAATGACGATGTGCTGTTTCCAGGAGCTTCTAAAAGAACTGAAATCTCTTCGAGAACTGCAATTTCAATTACATCAGTTTTATACTTTGTTACGATTATTGAGGACCGACTTAGAAAATATGATACGCAACTTCAATGAGTTAAATAATAAATAATTTCGTTTGTGTTATTACACATTGTTATCAATCTTTGATCAGCCATACCGGTAAGAGTCAGGTTCGTACATGTACATAAATAATAGTAATTGCGCACGTTTGATATTTCTTTAAATATAAATGTTTTGAATAGTATTGCAAAATGGCAACGAATGATACAGTATCAAGCCCAATCCCATCGACTTCACGAAGAAAATCTTTATATGTGCAAGATACATCATCTCCTAGTTTGGTAGAAAACAATGATGAGACTGAAAGAGTAAATATACGTAACGAAATAAGTGCCTCTACATCATTATCAGAAAATATAAACCTGAACAGCACTAGAAAATCGTTAGGCTTAAGCTTCTTGTCCAAAGTGTCATCACCTGAGATGCAGGAACGTATAACTGAATGTATAAAACTTAATGCTGAAAACAAGATTAATGTAAAAAATGCGTTTTCTCTTAAAATGATTGATTTCATGACTTACATGGTAAAAAGGAATGATGCTAACATGTGTAATTTCCAAATGGCTAGTGTATCTCTGGATGTGAGCTCTACGATTTATAGTTATCGTGTAGATGGTGCTCATACAGATATAATGAAAATGGCTGGTGGATTCCACAAGAAAGAAAATGAAGGCAAGAATAATAATGTGGATCCAGAAAATGAAGAAGGCAAGTCACAAAATGATGAAAAAAAGAAGAAAAAGAGGAGCAGGCATCAAGTATTCAGTACAGTCGAGAACTTAAAAGGAACTGTTAACACTTACAAGCCTGCGTTACATATAATGGGAAATAAGGATACACAAAGTACTGACACTTTGTACCTAGCAATGTTACCAAATCATGCAGATACTGAATTTGGTTTGCACTTTTACAATGATGTTAAATTGGATACCATAGAAGATAAAACGAGAGAGGAAACTATAGAAGTAACCAATCTAACAATAAAAAATTTTTCTGATTTAAATATTTGCTCACCCTTGGCTAATTTTGAATTCCTTAAATACTCAGACGATGAAAGTAAAGAAGACAATGATACACAATCAAATAGGGATATGGAAAACCAATTTAGGTTTGATTTAGATGCTAGTTTGCCACCTGATGATGAAGTTTGCAATAATATAAATTATGTGAATATTCAAGATGACGGAGAAGATATTGATGTGCATGTCGAAGCACAAAGACCAGTGAGGGAAATTGAGAACTTACTTGAAGTCATATCTAGTAATGTTATGCCTACACGATCGGAGTATTCTTTTATCCCAAAAAGCTCTAATTTGCATTGGGCAGGTCCTTCGCATTGGAAAGCGAGAAATTTAACAAGAATTGAAGAAGCATGTCAGCAGAGGCAGGTAAAAAAGAAAAAGGAAGTAGAGGTATGCTTTGATGATACTGTACTAGAAAGAATCGCACCGAAATTCACTAAAAGTAAGCGAATCAAACTAAGTGCAGCTACACTAAAATGGACGGAAAAAGCCCTCATATTGCCACTAGATGTGCGTTACAATATTACAAATGCTACCAAGTTATACCTCCATCCATTGAATACTGTATGTACAAGAGAAGAGGATTCAAATGTTATTCATGCCTCTGATCAGATGACAGATAACAATGAACATGATTCATTGTATTGTCCTAATCTATCCAATGAGGATTATGAAGAAAATAAAGTCAATAATGGAAATGAATGTAATGTTGGAGATGAAGATAATCCAGAGGAACCACTACATTTCACAGGTGAAAATTTAGTAGCTGTTCCTAAATTAACAAATAAGGTAGCCATTGGGTATAGTACTCGAGCGAAGAAAATTGATATGCGTCAACTGAAAAAAGGTATTTACAAAATTTTGGATACAAATAATAATAATAGAGAAAATGTAAGTACAGAAAACACAGAAGATACCGGGAACCAAGAAAAAGATAAAAACCAAAGTAAACGTTTTAAAGAAGTTTACAAAGAATTGCCAAGGGTGTTGACACCAAGCAACGCTGAAGCTTTAAGTTTTCCGATCGGTTTTCTATCATTGCTACACTTAGCAAATGATATAAATTTAGAACTAGAANAAAAGGTATTTACAAAATTTTGGATACAAATAATAATAATAGAGAAAATGAAAGTACAGAAAACACAGAAGATACCGGGAACCAAGAAAAAGATGAAAACCAAAGTAAACGTTTTAAAGAAGTTTACAAAGAATTGCCAAGGGTGTTGACACCGAGCAACGCTGAAGCTTTAAGTTTTCCGATCGGTTTTCTATCATTGCTACACTTAGCAAATGATATAAATTTAGAACTAGAGTCAAGTGAAGAAATGACTGATATCATTGTAAAAAAAGGTTAAGTCATTTTTAATATAGCTGCAAATACACTGCCTATTTTTAATGAACTGTAAACCGATTTTGGACAAGTTCCACTTACTGGTGACTGATCCAAAATCTTTTGAGGTAAATAAAAACTTTTCGTATGTATGCACAGATAATTTAAAATTAATGTCAGTTAGTTTCTGTCAGTCAACGAAATTAAAAGTAAAGTGTATGTGGATACATATATGTATGATGTCATTCAATTGTTTNTGAGGTAAATAAAAACTTTTCGTATGTATGCACAGATAATTTAAAATTAACTTTAATTTTCCATCCTAAAAATATAAAATTTGAAGTCCATTTTCTGTCAGTCAACGAAATTAAAACTACAGTGTATGTAGATACATGTATGTATGATGTCATTCAATTGTTCAATACACATATATTTTAATTAATCAATGTATACTTTTAATTAGTAACGTAACTATTCCCTAACCCTTATCTTATGAAGACATTAACAAATTATCGTGAATGATTCATACAAATGTTCAAATATGATTGGAACGTCACGATATCTTTTAAAGCCTATTGGAAAATGCATTGTACGCCGATTTTACAGAAGCATTTCAAATATGCCGATCGACGAAGATAAAGCAAAATGCGTAAAAGACACAGGAAATGAACAAAAATCAGAAACCGAAACCGCAACCAAGTCAAAATTTAAAGGTTACGATTCCTTTCTACCGGATCGCAAAGGCGATATAAAAGTTTGCATGATTGGTGGAAGTGACTCGTTAATTTACGCGGCCGTTCTTTTAAAACAATCACGTCTCATAAAAAGAATACATTTAGTAGACACAAAAGGTTCGTTTGCTAATGCAGTTTTGGATGCTAATCACATCGATACGTCGCCTCGCATAAAATATTACAAGAAAAAACATTTGAAGCATGCCCTTAAAGAAGTACGACTACATCATTCTAGTTCTGAAACTTAATACGCACTTAGAATATTCCAGGTAGTAATATTGCGACATCATTGTATAGCTCGAATCGATATTATCTACAGATAAATATTATCGCGCTGATGGATGAGACGAATTTTAATTTTGACTTGAGTCCTGCCGCTCAATTTGAAGCTGTATCGACGTACGTATGCGAGATGGGTGAACAAATGGCACAATTGAGTTCAGAATCTTTGGTGGCCGTTTTTGTACGCCCAGTCACCCTCACGCTTCCCATTGTTTCGGAAATTTATAAGCTCGCAGGATGGTGGGACCCAGACAGAATTGTCGGTTCCATCGCGCTTGATCGTATGCGTATGGAAGCGATAACCGCAAATTTAATGGATTTAAATCCTGCTTTTCTATCGGTTCCGATGGTTGGCGGAGCAGATTCGAACACCGTCGTTCCTCTTTTGTCGCGCGCCACTCCGATCAATCGGTTCACGAATGTACGATGACGTACGGTTACCTTTGTTGCACTATCTAATCGAAAAACGAAATGTTCCATTCACTTTTAAATACTTTATAATTTATGTAGGCGCAACAAGACATGCTGTTGCAGTCGTTGCGTAATGCGGATAAAGAAATGGTAAATATCGAGTCTAAAGGACCAACATTGTCCGATGGTGCAGCCGCCGTTAAATTAATCCTCGCACTCGCCGGTGGACTTAGCGGATTCAAAAATATTATTTCGTCTGCTTACGTGCGGTCGAACGTTATGCCTATATGCCGATATTTTACGAGCGAATTGCAATTTGGTCCAGGCGGCGTGCAAAAGAATTTCGGATTACCTAAAATGTCAGCTTCGGAAATAATGCACGTCGAACAAGCGATTCCTCTTATCAACGAGTATATTAGCCTCGCAACGAAAGCAGTTCAGTATAATAGACATATCACGCTAAAAAATGTATGAATTCGTCCCATCCGACGATGACTAATCTTTTATTAGAAGTCCACGACTCAATAAAATTAACAGCTGTTAAGTATATTCTCATCATAATATTAATGTAAATTTGATTTAAAAGAAAGTTCACTGTGTTTATTGTCGGAGGCTGAAGGCTTCATGCCGTCTGGCTTGGAGAGGAGCGCCCTCTTTTAACTTCCTCAAAAGGAAGTTATTGTGATCGTGTGAGTATCCAGATTTCGAAAAAGGGGGAAGGGAGAGTCATAGGGGTGTAAAACCAAGATATATTTGTCAAACTCATCGAGGTCTGTGGTGGTGTCCGGCCGTCCGGCCGGCCGGTGTGTCCTTTTCGAAAGCTTATAACTTCGGAACGGCTAATCCGATTTCGATGAAATTTATATGATTGGTGAGTCTTATTTTCTGCTACGCGTGGTAAAAGTTTCATTCGAATCGATCATGCCTTTCCGGAGATATTCGAATTTTTCACCTTTTTTTAACGTTTTTTTGCGGACAACGGTTCTCGAAAACTGACGAAGTTTTTTTAACGCAACTTACGCCAAAAGAATCAGAATTGCCTGTAGTTGATCACTATTTAACGGTTTTTCGATATTCCAAAAAATTGCCGAGATATTGATCTGGACATATATATATATATATGTGTGTGTGTGCCTATACATATATATAGTCACTGTATATATATGTTACTATATATATGTTTATATATGTATATATATATATATATACACTATTACACACACACACACATATATATATATATATATATATATATATATATGTCTATATATATATATATAGTTACTATATATATGTTTATATGTTTAATTATATTTAACTTCCTTTTGAGGAAGTTGCGTTGAGATGCAGATAGAGAACAATCTAAAGATAACGAATGTCTTGCAGACTTTGCAACGTTACTGTAATCGTGTGAACATCCAGATTTCGAAAAATTTGTCTGGATCCCGACGCTCCAGACAAATTTTTTCTTTATGTGTGATGAAAAAAAAACGGCAGCAAGCGCGCCTTCTTGTTACGTCGATTGTATAACCGTTGTGTTCCTTTATATATATAGTTGAAGAGCTACGCATTTAATTTGTATTTGGTTTATTATACAGAGAAGTAGAGTGTATTACGTTTTTGTTTTCTTTAAGTGAAGAGTATATAGAAGAAATAAAGTTGTTTTCATATATACAACGAGTCGGAGTTTAATTCTTGATATACTACTAAGTACGTGTCCAATATTTATCGTTGCAGATATATTCGCTGCCTTTTCTCATATTCAATAAAAATAATGCTAACGTACGTATAATATTGATCAAGTCATCGAGTCAATGCGTCATCAGTCCTATTTATACGTGCATTTCTTAAATAGTTATAGATTAAATATACTGGATTGTAGGAATTCTCTTTATAAATACGACATAACGTTTTCAATTAAATATATATATATATATATAGAATGTAATTAAAGCGTTTATTATTTTATATTTCTTATCGTTGAGAGGGAACAAGCGTTCGTTGTATAAAATCGTATTTCTATAGTATGTGTCATCATTTATACTTCGCTTCAGTTTGATTTGCAGTTTCAAAGAGGACGGTTATTTTAATTTTCGCTGAACTTCGATAAGCAAAAATAACAAGTATAATTAATTTGGCTCAGTTGTACGTTGTTTTAATTATAGATAATATTGCTATGTTTTATTTGAAGTAAAGAAGACAAATGAAAACGATACTCGACATCTGTTGATTCTTGATTCAATACGTGTTGTGCGGAGTGCGAATCTGCGAATATTGTGCGAGGGAAAATGTAATCTTCGTATTAGCTAAAAGTGATGATGAATTATTTAGTGTTGCTGCACAACGAATGTTTGTAGACGATTGGATCTATAAATATCGGAACAAAACATAGAGGGATTTAAATTTGGGTCGAGTGCACGTAGATACCGCCCGGCTAGGCTATTTTAAAATTGCACGAATCTCTTATTTTGAAATCTTACGTATCAACTATTTTACCTACGTTGATTGTTGCAAAGTGGCTTGTTGTTTAGTTGGAGAAGTCATTAAACTTTCAACAACATGGGAATGATATTGTCGAGATTTCGTGTAAGTCTAAGTCAATAATAGTAAATGTCGTTAATGTTCCATGATTTTGAGGTTAACACTCACAGGAAATGTATTCTTTATTTATCTTTAAGAATGATGAAATTATATGCTTTTTCAGAATATAACATCGTCTTTAAACTCTTTTGTAAATTTCATATTTTCTAACATCGCAAAGGAATTTAAATAACTTCTAGTTTATGGTTAATAAGTTTTTGAGGTTAGGTAGAGATTTGAAAGTTTATTGAAAACTATTTCCTTTTCAATTAAATTTTGTATACATTTTATGATTTCTAACTTAGATAGTTACAATTTTATAATTCAGCTAAAGTTTATCGAAATGTCAATGATTTATCGAAATGTTAATGATTAATCAAAGTTGACAATGAGTTTTAATTTATGCAATAATCAAATTACTTGCAAATGAGATAAAATTACCATTCAATGACATTACATTCAGTCTATTTAAATACTTATTTTTAACTATGTTAGCTATCGTGACAATACCATATTATTCAAGTTTATTTAAACATTGAAGAAAAACTCTGTTACAAAATGAGTTATATTATCTGCTGAATGATTAATACATGTTGTGATTAATATTCTATTCATGTAGTTATATTAATTATTATTCTTGAAAGATACTCACCTGGCAGTAATGAATTCACCTGAATTCAATTTGGTTTTCTTTCGACAGTTGATAATATATTGTACTTTTTACACATATATAATAAATGTTCAGACTAACAAATATTTCTTATTTATATTACAGAAAAAGAAAACAACAATTGAAATTTTGGAGAATCTCGATTCGGTAAAATAATTTTTTTATTTATATGTATTAATCTTCAAAAATTATGATATGTTTTTTTAACAGAAAATTAAAGAAATAGAAAGATATGGGTATACTACAGAACAGAAGCACAAAAAGATTGTGGGAACTCTTATCTTATATAGTGTCATACTGTATATTATAACAACATTCATTTTTTACTTCTATTTTTTCCCTGCTTCGTTATATGACCAAATATTTTATATTATTCCACTGCTAATTTTTCCAATACTGTAAGTGCTTAATTTTCATGTACAATATAGTGATTTGAAAATTGCTCAAATGTTTCGAGAGAATATTTTATGTCACAGAATATTGCTTACGAAAAAGATGGTCACGTGGTACTACAAACGTAAAATTTCGGAAAATCAAGAAAAATTAAGTACTATGCAATTAGAGAAAAAGAAAATTCTAGAGGAAGTTACAGAAACTGAAACATATAAAAAAGCTAAAGAAATATTATTGAAGTTTGCTCCAGATCAACTAAGGATGACTCCAGTAAGTAAATTAGAGTATATAATTATGATCTTACAATTATAGCACAATTTTTTTTATTCTTATGTATATTATTTCCTTTTCGTTTTTCACTTATTAATTAAATTTTTCTTTTGTTTTATTTTACAGTTATCACCGCAGGTTTGTATTTTATGTTCAGTGCATTTTCAACAAAATTATGGATAATAATAATAATTTTTAATTAGGGAAATTAAATAAAATAAGTGAAATATAGAGTAACTAACACTTTAATTTTAGTCAGTTACTAGAGTTCTACCATCTCCAAATCTTACACCAGTTGGGTATAATAAATTACAAGGTACATCTCCAGCACCTCCTTCTGGAGATCTGAGAAGGCGTATAATACAAAGGCCGCCAGTAAATGNAACAACAATTGAAATTTTGGAGAATCTCGATTCGGTAAAATAATTTTTTTATTTATATGTATTAATCTTCAAAAATTATGATATGTTTTTTTAACAGAAAATTAAAGAAATAGAAAGATATGGGTATACTACAGAACAGAAGCACAAAAAGATTGTGGGAACTCTTATCTTATATAGTGTCATACTGTATATTATAACAACATTCATTTTTTACTTCTATTTTTTCCCTGCTTCGTTATATGACCAAATATTTTATATTATTCCACTGCTAATTTTTCCAATACTGTAAGTGCTTCATTTTCATGTACAATATAGTGATTTGAAAATTGCTCAAATGTTTCGAGAGAATATTTTATGTCACAGAATATTGCTTACGAAAAAGATGGTCACGTGGTACTACAAACGTAAAATTTCGGAAAATCAAGAAAAATTAAGTACTATGCAATTAGAGAAAAAGAAAATTCTAGAGGAAGTTACAGAAACTGAAACATATAAAAAAGCTAAAGAAATATTATTGAAGTTTGCTCCAGATCAACTAAGGATGACTCCAGTAAGTAAATTAGAGTATATAATTATGATCTTACAATTATAGCACAATTTTTTTTATTCTTATGTATATTATTTCCTTTTCGTTTTTCACTTATTAATTAAATTTTTCTTTTGTTTTATTTTACAGTTATCACCGCAGGTTTGTATTTTATGTTCAGTGCATTTTCAACAAAATTATGGATAATAATAATAATTTTTAATTAGGGAAATTAAATAAAATAAGTGAAATATAGAGTAACTAACACTTTAATTTTAGTCAGTTACTAGAGTTCTACCATCTCCAAATCTTACACCGATTGGGTATAATAAATTACAAGGTACATCTCCAGCACCTCCTTCTGGAGATCTGAGAAGGCGTATAATACAAAGGCCGCCAGTAAATGTCATGATCCAAAGTGCTACACCAATTAATACTAGCAATATGGCTCCAGGTACCCCCAACCTTCAAAATACCTCTTTCCAAAGCACTGTCCGACCAATGAACTCTCCTTTTATGGGTTAGTACCTTAGCATTTTAATTAGTAAAAATAGAGAAAGTGCTGGACTAGAAAATTTGAGAGATTTATTGTTCAATAATAGGTCAAAGACCTCTACCACGTCCAATATTACCACAGCAAAGAAGTTATTTGGATCGATTAATTGACGTTTTGGTCGGAGATGGTCCATCCAATCGATATGCTTTAATTTGTCGAAATTGTGAATCTCACAATGGAATGGCTCTGAAGGAGGAGTTTGAGTATTTTGGTAAACATTTGTCATAATCTGCCAAAAAGAGTTAAGTATAAAGTTTCAATTACGCAACTAAATATTTAATACATATGTATTTTTATTTTATAGGATTCAGATGTTGTTATTGCAACTTTTGGAATCCTGCAAGGAAACAGAAACCTTTCGCTCCAAAAATAGAAGATGTTTCTTTCAATAATCAGTCTATAACTATTTCTGAGCACGAATCAACTCCTCCAAGTGTAGAAAATTTGGAGGAAGATGGTCAGGAAAAGACGGCAACGCCATCAGATTCAGGTTTGAGAATGAAGATAAAGAATGTTTTTAAAGATTTGCAATTAAGATAATAAAATACATTGAATACGACTTTTAGATTCCGATATTGAAGTCGTCGAGCGACCAACAGGACCGTCCGAGGAAACTGAATGTGTGACTGAAGAACCAATCAAAGAATCACAAGGTAAGGACTTTAAAAGTAATATCATTTTGATACTAAGCATAATTATATTTTCAGAGCCAGATACTGAAGAATCTGAAAAGAAAGAAGTACACGAGGAAAGTGTTGAAAAAATGGACATAGATGAATCCACCTCTTAACAAAAATCTATTTTCAAGCTTTTTGTTACGACATATAATATAATTGATAACGGTAGTATATAGGGTTATACAAGTATAGGAGAAACGTAAGTACTATATTACTTGAAAAATTTGGAATTTCAAGAAATACTGATATTTTCCCCAACAGGTGGTAATATAGTATTTACAGAAACTATTGTATTCTCATAAATGAATGAAGAATCATTCCAAATTGTTCTTGTCTAATTCTTGTTAAGATTTTGCATAAAAAACACAAAAAAAGAATAATCACAAGTACTTAGAATATTGTGTACTAATATATATGATGCACAATGTCGTCTCGGAGTATTTGCGATTTTTTATAAAACAATATGTATGTATGTGTATATATATATATATATTAAATAATCACAAGTACTTACCATTAGAGAAGATATTGTGCATAGAAACTGAATTCCTTTAGGAGTATATGCTTTGTCCAGATCTGTTACATAGAAAATTATGAGGTTTCATTAATATACATTAAAAACGCTATTTTCAAGAATTTTAAGTTAATGATCAAGATATAGGTAGCAATATATTTCATCACGCTTATCATATCAATAGTGAACATTAGTATTTAACTATCATATCTTTTCCTTTTGGAAGTAATTTACTTTCTTTATGCTTTAACATTTTATACACCAAATTATGTTTATTATCGTATTAGGTCTCATGGTATTTCGCGGAGTTTATAAATTATTCATGCTCAGAATCATGATATTATATCTTTATTATTCTGTATTGCAGAAAATGCGATCCTTTTACATCAGTAACTTATATTAAAATATAGAGATACATAATAAGAAAGTATTTATTTTTGTTTTATTGATCTACTTCCTAATAAACTTGTCTTAACTTATTGATTATTGTAATAATGTGTTTTCTGTGTCCTACTAATATTTGTCATTTGGAAAATAATGCAAAGTAAGAAATATGCCTTTTAAAATGTCTTTTATTCTGTTAACAGAATTCTTATACTTCTAGGCATGTTTAATAAGGACAATGTTTAATATTAAATGTAATGTAATTTAAAATTTGTATTTATATAAAACTGTTTGAATGGTTGTTAACAAAAATATACTTTTCAATAAAAGCATATATCAAAATTCCCTCTATAGTTATTGAAGCATTTGTATGTAGTACTACCACGACCACGGTATCTCGTTATTTATGTGGTTGTATATCTCTCAGAATTCAGTAGGTAGGAAAAATTTTTGAAATCGAGTGTACACGGAGTTCCTTTGTGTTTGCCCCTTCTGTCTTATATCACTAGCTTATTTATCACAGCAAGGTGAACAAAAGAGGAAATGCCGAAATCGAAGAGTGTTTAATAATTCTTAAATTATCTCTCGTTTATATACTGCAGTGCAAGTACTGCACTTGATGATGTCATTTGCTATCTCAACAGAAGATACTCGCGCCAATTTAAGCGTGCGTTCTTAAAAGTATAAAATCATACTCGCTGATGATACCACAGTATAGCTACAACAGTTTTAGCTATATACTGTGCTGATGCTGTGCTGACGCTTGGACTTGGACACACGTGTGAATCGGTCTCAGTTTACATGGTAAAAATAGTGCTCGGTCTCCTACAGATTATCGTTTGAGGTAAATCTAACGATTTTTTCGGCATCGTTCTTTATTGATAGTAAAGCAGCACGAATATCGAGAGAAAAATCATAAACTTACCAGTTTTCATAAGTCATATTGCGTGTAATAATTTATTGTCAATGGTAAACGCGTGTAATGTTTATGCTCCGATGATCTTTGTTCATGAAATCTATCGTGATTAATAACGGGACGAAAGAACGTATTTGAGCGCGAAGAAGGGCTGAAAGCGTGTTATATTTAAATATCGATTCCTGTTTTACTTATCACGATAGATAAGTATAAATAATTGGGGGAACTATTGGTCGCGTTCTTGCAAGTACTTTTCGACTACTTTCAACGGGCGCCATAACAACGTCCATTTGTCTTGGCAATTATTGCACTATAAGCGTCCGCTCGTCTCGTTTTAATAATCTGTAAGCATTAGTTATTTTTACTCTACTCGTAAATCTCACAAATATTTCAATTATATCTATAAAATTGGTCAAGTTTATTGAAAGTCGTGTGTTCGGGAATACACTAGGTGGGGCGGACTTTTTTAACCCGGTATTAAACACGTGCAATCGTCTTTTATAGAACGCCCTTTTCAGTGCTTCACAAATTTTATTATATCAGTGTTATAAAATGTATGATATCCATGAAAACAACCTTTGTGGAAATCTTGCATGTTATAAATGTCTTTCTCCTGTAATGGAAGTAATTTTTAATTCTTAATTAAAGCTCGACAAATATGCCGGAATTAACTGAACTCGACAAAGCCGCAAGCTCCGAACCTACCAAGGTCGAAGCTACAGCTGCAGGATCTGGAACTGATTCAGATTCAGATGATACTATGCCAGAATTGGACGACGCTGGAACTGGTGGTACAGTTGGTTTCCCAGGTACTACCGTCACAGGTCTTCCCATTGATGTGGTTTCTAAAGCAAAACAGAGTCGGGGAGAGAAGAAGGCCAGGAAGCTTATGAGCAAGTTGGGTTTAAAACCTGTAAGTTGAATGTCATTGAAATGACTATTCTCTTGAGGATAAGTGGATAAACGATTTTAACTATTTTGTGCAGGTCCAAGGAGTTAACAGAGTAACTATTCGTAAATCGAAGAACATTCTGTTTGTAATCAATAAACCAGATGTGTTGAAGAATCCAGCATCAGATACTTA
Source organism: Ceratina japonica (assembly GCA_019453355.1). NCBI lineage: Eukaryota > Metazoa > Arthropoda > Insecta > Hymenoptera > Apidae > Ceratina > Ceratina japonica. The sequence goes on along the minus strand of SMSR01013271.1, from coordinate 150,662 downwards.
CATAGTATTTGGCGAAGCTAAGGTAAAATACATTTAAAAATATATAAAAAAAAATGTAGGAAAAGTGATGATCCATTATGAGTTTCGTATCTTTATACTGAAAAGCTGTTGAAAAATTCCTTGGCAGACTGATATTTTTAACCACTGCTTCTCTTAATAATTGTTTTATTATTTTTATATTAATTTGAGGAAACTTGTTTATTGTAAAGATTGAAGATCTGAGTCAGCAAGCTCAGGTAGCAGCAGCTGAGAAGTTCAAGGAGCCACCAGTTATTCCAGCAACTGAAGCTGGCGGTAGTACTACGGTAATTATTTGATTTCAGAATTACAGAAGGTTTCAATGTGCAAATATAACTTCATTCCTCCGTATTTTTAAAGGTGGTTGCACCTATACAAGAAGAATCAGAAGAAGAAGTCGATGAAACAGGCGTCGAAGAAAAGGACATTGATTTAGTAATGTGTCAAGCCAACGTGTCTCGAGGAAAAGCTATTAAAGCTCTCAGAAACAATCAGAATGATATTGTCAATGCTATTATGGTATGTTTCCAAGTGAGAAATATGAAGTTTTCTAAAAAAATATTGCATGATGATTGAAGCAATGGTTTCGCAATATTATAGTCAGAACTTAATTATTGTTGAAAACCTTGGCAGACTGATTAAATTTTGTGATAAAAATTATTTTTCACATGTAATTCGAAAACTTTAAATTTTGGTTCTCGTTTGTTTCAGGAGTTAACAATGTGATGAAGCTGCTTAGCAGTAGGTTGTGCTACATCGTAGCTCGCATTGTGAAATTATCTTATTTTATCATCTGCATCATCACAGGAAAAGACATCATCCTTCTTTTTGTCTCATTACATTGAAAAGATCAAGCTCGAATGCCGAGAATCTGGATTTCGCCTGACGACCGTAATGTTCGTCTAACAAAAAAATCCACATGTATATACATAATTCATATGAAAAAAAATAAATACACTAAGGACGCTATTCTGATTTTATATTAATTTCTGAGCCTTATGAAATTTTTACATAAAATTAAAGGGGCATCTTTTATTGATTTTTATGTATTACATAATGTTCTTGATATTGGAAGCGCAAAATACATAATAGAATGTGGATATTGATTACATTGTATGGTAAAGGAGCAAGAGATTTCATTGGATTACAGTTCTACTTATTCGACAGGAGATAAGTCGGACACGTAAAAACGTCTGTGCAAACACGAGCGTGGATAGCTGGCAGCACGTGGTGTATTTTCTGGCAACTTAGGTTCAAAATTATTGCAAAATTACTTTTAAAATATTTTCAAACTATTGCATGGAATATGTGAGTAATTGTAAGTACGAAGAATTATCAGAAATTCTAAGATTACATTTACTAATATAATATTTTCTTTTAAAAGATGACCAATGTATTTTTTGGTACAGTTACAATAGAAGACAAAAATAATAAATAGGAAAAATTTACTATAAAATATTCGAACACTTTAATTTTAGAGTTAACGGTTTCATCCGTTCACGATAGGCGAATTGGAGGATGATGCTCACAGGGATGGTCGTGTTCTACAAAGTTTTATAAGCCGTTTCGTGCACGTGCGAACAGATCGACCGGGGGTGGAAAAAACCGTGATATTAGAGACGTGGATGTACCATCCTCTCTATCCAGTTGGAAATCCGCTAATATTTGAGATTTCGGTCTCGTATATGACGCTCTCTGCCTGGTGACATCTGGCACGGATCTTAAGGCGCTTTATTGCCGGCGAGAAACGTTCGCAATATTGTCACGTAATAAAGGAACACCATGGAGGAAACACCTGCGAGGCACGGGTAATCGAATTTCCATTCGGCCATCGCTTTCCCGTAAAAATGATCGCCTATCGTTTCGCAGACGCTACATCACGTTCTAAAATGAGAATTGTAAACTTGACAAGTTCAAACTTTCAGTCCTTTTATTACTTGTATCACATTTTCCTGGCTCTTTTTACAACTCTAACATAATTCTGAACACAGGCTTCTTTTGTTCAATATCAAATACATTCTAATCACTGTTTCAGTATCAATGATAGAACTGAATTTAATCTGGTGCAGGGTCACTGATATAGTTTATGATTGAAAAGAAAGGATTGCAGACATCGGGATCAGAAAGATTGATACGGACGTCGGGATAAAAAATAGTAGAAAACGAAAAAGACGATGACAGTGCGAAGGGGTAGAGGGAAGAGGTGGTTGGCAGCCGATCTGTCTCCGGCGTGTCTGATTGTTTCCTTAACGATTGGCTGACAGCGAAGACGTATGTCGGTACCATCAGATAATGCGGCTGGCTACGATGTGTACTCGGGGCCTGTGGTACGCGTAAGCGTTTTGTAAACGCTTCGCACGTGCCCGCTGATCCCCGTGGTGGGGTTCATTCGGCGACATCATAATATTCTTGTACAAAGAGATTGACATGTCGCGTCATTCTTGACGAGTATTAGTTGANACTATTGCATGGAATATGTGAGTAATTGTAAGTACGAAGAATTATCAGAAATTCTAAGATTACATTTACTAATATAATATTTTCTTTTAAAAGATGACCAATGTATTTTTTGGTACAGTTACAATAGAAGACAAAAATAATAAATAGGAAAAATTTACTATAAAATATTCGAACACTTTAATTTTAGAGTTAACGGTTTCATCCGTTCACGATAGGCGAATTGGAGGATGATGCTCACAGGGATGGTCGTGTTCTACAAAGTTTTATAAGCCGTTTCGTGCACGTGCGAACAGATCGACCGGGGGTGGAAAAAACCGTGATATTAGAGACGTGGATGTACCATCCTCTCTATCCAGTTGGAAATCCGCTAATATTTGAGATTTCGGTCTCGTATATGACGCTCTCTGCCTGGTGACATCTGGCACGGATCTTAAGGCGCTTTATTGCCGGCGAGAAACGTTCGCAATATTGTCACGTAATAAAGGAACACCATGGAGGAAACACCTGCGAGGCACGGGTAATCGAATTTCCATTCGGCCATCGCTTTCCCGTAAAAATGATCGCCTATCGTTTCGCAGACGCTACATCACGTTCTAAAATGAGAATTGTAAACTTGACAAGTTCAAACTTTCAGTCCTTTTATTACTTGTATCACATTTTCCTGGCTCTTTTTACAACTCTAACATAATTCTGAACACAGGCTTCTTTTGTTCAATATCAAATACATTCTAATCACTGTTTCAGTATCAATGATAGAACTGAATTTAATCTGGTGCAGGGTCACTGATATAGTTTATGATTGAAAAGAAAGGATTGCAGACATCGGGATCAGAAAGATTGATACGGACGTCGGGATAAAAAATAGTAGAAAACGAAAAAGACGATGACAGTGCGAAGGGGTAGAGGGAAGAGGTGGTTGGCAGCCGATCTGTCTCCGGCGTGTCTGATTGTTTCCTTAACGATTGGCTGACAGCGAAGACGTATGTCGGTACCATCAGATAATGCGGCTGGCTACGATGTGTACTCGGGGCCTGTGGTACGCGTAAGCGTTTTGTAAACGCTTCGCACGTGCCCGCTGATCCCCGTGGTGGGGTTCATTCGGCGACATCATAATATTCTTGTACAAAGAGATTGACATGTCGCGTCATTCTTGACGAGTATTAGTTGAAGTAACTTCAAGAAACAGCGAGACTTATTTTCCGTATCTTCTACATATACATACTATGTATCCCTTTCCGAAATTGATAGCAGTGAATCATTAATTTCTAATTCTAGACTGCAGGTTTCTACGTAAAATAAAATGTTTCTTGTACGATCTGAAGAAATATGAATAGAACTTTCTTTCGTCATTTAACTATCATGATGTGCATTTTATACAATTCTTTTTAAATACACAAAATGAGAATGAAAGTTTAATATAATATAGTATTATCTTTCACTTAGGAACGGTTGAAGATTAACTACGAAAGATACACAGTAATTTATGCGGTTTTAAATCTTTTTAATATAATGATAGTTAGACTCGTGTAGGCAAGTTTTTCTAAACGGTACTTAATGCCCATTGTTCTAGTCTACGAACTCGAGCAGAACTTACAGTTCGTGTTCACGCGCTATCCGCACGTTTAACGAGCCGTTAACGAGTCGTATGAATACGTTTCCCTCCGACGAACGTGCACACACGCGTTTCTCTGGATCTCTTTCTCCCGTGGCTGCCTCGCGAGTTTGACGTGCCACTTTTAAAACGGATTGACGCACGTCGGTTTCCCGCTAATAGGCTGGTTTGCATAAACGCGCAAACACACGGTGATAAGGTCTGCTTGACGGACCGTCCCGCGGAACCGGCGAGCTGGCATCGTGTTGGTTTCTTCGCTGGAGAATGTGATGAAAGAGATTCTAATACGGAAAACTGAAATCCTCGAACTATCGTTACTGTTCCAAACAAATGGGTAGCGTAGCCAATTATCTGCATTCTGCATTTTTCCTTACAGGGCAGGGAACGCATTCAACGATCGAACTAAGTTGAAAGTCTTATGAAAGCGCGAGTTACGAGCGATGGAAGGACTGAGCCACGAGAAGAGAAGAAAAGATCCATCGCTAGCCATGTGGCAGGCGCAAACGGTGTGAGTAATGGCGTCGACTAATCGCTTCCAGCTCTTAAAACACGAACGCACTTCTTCTTATCCCTCTTCCCATTTTTTCTTCTCCTTCGCTCTCCGTCCGCTTTCGTATCTCTATATATTCGTCCTCCTCGTTCAACTGATGGGATGCGTATAATAACGAGCGAGCTATCATCAGTGGGATCATTATCATCGATCGATAGACGGCCTTCGAGCCTTCCCTCTTCGTCTCTCTTTGGGTCATGTTCGCCTCTCTTTATCCATCGCGCCAAGATCCACGGTAAATGGAAGGCACAGGGATGAAACGAGTACACGGGTGGGGAGGAGTTTAATGACGAAATTATACCGACGGCGTAACCTCGGTGTCCATGAAGACGTAATATTTCTCGGCTGAGGTACGAAACGATCGTTTATGGCCATCGGGTATCCTCTGGCCTCGTGATTTCGCGCCTACGAAAAACGAACGAGCGCGCGTGCGTGGCTGGGACCGATTTCCGTGGTCCACCTCGTCTCCCCTCTGGGCCACGGACCCGCTCGAATTAAGCAATGAAATTATCGTACCGCAGCCTCTCTCCCGATATTTACTACGCCTCGAAAACGACTCGATAAATATTAATACCGGATCGGGCAGAGATTGAAACCAAACCTCTTTGGTCGTTTCTCATTCCCCTTTCGGAGTAGTGTACGCTCGCAGCTTGTTTCTCCACTGTGCCGAGCGATCAGAGAGAAGTATTTATTTGGCTGAGTATTGTTTTAAAATGAAACCGTACGTTCCGATTTAATGTTTCTGAATTACTTAATCAAAATCAGGCAACAGAAGATGAAAGTTGTTACGAGTAAAATATTGGTTTAGTGGATATGAAATGTCGTCAAGTAAGTACATATAGTTAATTAATTCAAATTAATACTATTACTTTTACACATTTATGAATGATTACATTATTTCATGAATTATGTTCAGGAAGGTCGAAACTAATTAAACACAAATTAATTACATTGTATGGCCGATGCTTTCTTCTCTTAGCAAGTAAAAATTGAAAAAACTCATTGTCTGCAATTTCTTCGATTGCTATCTAATTTCTTTATCTTCTGTACCAGTTGTACTTCAAGGCTCGTTGTAGGAAGTTAACCATTAAAATTATACTAATTAATAATGTTACGATATCTAATGAAATTGTTAAGCGTTTATTGTAAATCTTGTTGACACTCGCAAAATTACTTCATTTTCAACTTGACTTAGAACAGTGAATGTTTAATATTATTGTTCCGAGAATATTATGTTCCGGCTAATTCGATTGTCACATGGGAACGTTACATTGCCTTAGTCTTAATTGCATTATTGGATAAAGTTCATCGAGGAAACGAGGACAACTGGCTCGTGTAACTAAGGGGTAAAGTAGCATTGCTGAGGTTTCTCATAAATGGCTAGTAACGGTTTTCTTATTTACATTCTTGGTAATGGAATATTTTACAAATATATTTAACATCTAAAATCGCTACACCTATTTACAGAAAATTAATATATTATTAAGCTGACAAGTATGGATCGCTTCCTTCATGTAACGATTTTTTAGTTACTTTTGTATATTCTTAACTAATTAAATAATTTCATTACTTTAATTATATTTAAGAGTGAATACTAGAATCTACCATCAATTGTACGGATACATAATTCTGCAATATATTGTAATACACGCAGTGTCTTATTAATGTAAATATAAAGTATTTCATACTTATTCTAATTAATATCATGATACGAGATAAAAGATTTCTCACCATAAAATTTAAATTCGAGGAACTAAAAGACGTCTTATATGCATCTAATAGTCACTGATAGTTGAACTTCCGTCGACAATCATTAAAAATCTGCCGGGTAAGCAGTCGTTTCCTGCGGATGAACGAGCCGCTGAAACCGCAAACTGTTGCCAGCGATATCGGTTTCCGTTCGCCGGAGATTTTCCTGATGCTGTTCCGAAGAAATATCCGAGGACCATCGATCGCTCGGTAGTAAAACTTAGAATGGGCGTGGAATTAGCGAACCATCGCAAATGGTGGTGCTTCGACGACTCGGGCACGGATTATCACAGAAGCAGCCGTTTTTGCGAACGGTATGGCGTCAGCGAGAACGGGAACTTCTCGATTAGCAGAACGTTTCTAACGACATTTAATGTTGGCGGCTATTGGGAATTGTATCTGATCCGAGGAAGAACAAAATTACCGCGATTATCTTTATCGTCTTCGGCTGTTGCAAGAACTCATTTCCTTTCTTTATCTGAAAAATCGACTAATTTGTAGAACGAGTAAATTTCAGATAGAAGTCTGATTTGTCATTTGTGCCCATATGAAAGTGGTTTATACATATGTATAGGTCAAAATTAGAGAACAAATAAGTTCGTCAGTTATTTCACACATTTTAATTCACGATATTGTTAAAAATGAACTATTAGATAGTGGTTGTTATTTCAACATTATATGTAATTCATTTAGTGGAATTCATATAATCCATTAAATATCTGGAAACAAAAAAAAAGAAATATATAACTTAGACGAACTTCCATAATTATGAGCACATTTAAGCGCCGCAGTGTGCGCTCAATTGTGCTGTATTTATTTTCTTTACATTCAGTTTCTTTATAAATGCACAACGCAATCTGAAAAGCTGCTAATGAAAGGATGCTGCATGCAATCCCTCAAGTTTCTCGCGATAAGTTCCAATCAGAAGGAAATCTGGCGATTGCCGAATTCGTCACGTCCACACAGTCTTCTCGTTTGGCTTGTCCATGGGAGGTGAAACTTCGTGGTTCATCGAGCAAATTATGGAGCGTGACTAACGGCGAAGTCACAATATTTAAGGTCGGGAACCGATCGCGAAAATACCAGGTTTACGAACGACATTTGGGAATGTTACCTGAGTGGAACGCGCGCGGCTCTTTTAACCGCGCCGCGTGACGAATCGTTCGAGCATCGGTTTCAAAATTCGGCGTCTTCTGCGTAAAAAATATCGCTTAGAGGTACCTGCTCGTTCGAGGGCGGCTCGTCAGATTTTCTTTGAGATTAGAGAAAACGACAGGTTCCACATTTGTTACTCGTTTTAATGAACCACCCTTTGGAGCGTAATAAATTAGTGAAAAACGAGGAAACGATGATTCCTGGCGAAGATTCGGTTCGTAGAGTATTTTCGGATATTCTTGTTGCTGACAGCGATCGACTTGATAAACCCGTTGGTATCGGTACGACGAGACAACGTGCGATTATAAATGTGAGAAGGGAAGCGTCGAACTTTTCGGGGCGGTTACTGCCATTACGACACTGGCGAATTGGCCTCGAGCGACAGACGGTAATTCCTACTGGGAAGAAATGTATCAATTGAAAATATACTACAGATAATGCTACGTGGATCGCGTCATTGCAACACGATTGGAAACGAATGGAAATCGAATGTGTTTGGATGGGAATAATCAGGAAGTCCCAGAGGGCTAATCGCTCCCGCGGCAAGAAAATCGTACATCCCAAATCCGTACAACCACTTCTCGTAAAGGAACCCGTTGCGTTTCACCGGGCAGCTTCTAACTCTAATGGTAGAGCAAAATCGTGGTGGCCAGCCCGATCCGGGAGAAAAAAGGCCACGCGATCCGTGCGACAGCGTCGTCCGGGCGGCGCGGCGCGAGACGCCCGAAGAAGGTAATACGGTCGAGGAGCAAAAGGGCCGAAAGACATCGTCCGTCGAGTAATTACATGCCCCGGGAGAGGCTGGCAATGGGATCCGAGGAACCCGCGCGGTTAGAAGTAGGTGGTTAAGGGTTTAGGTGTGCCCCGTGAGGCGGAGGGGTGTCCAGGGGGAGAGAAAGAAACAACGGCCGTGGAGAAGAGAGAAAGGGGTCTTTATACCTCTATATAGGCTGCCGTGACGTTCCCGTGGTGGGATAGCCGGCGCGAGAGCACTATATTACATCATTGGCGGCCATTTTGGACCACCCAAGTCGCTGTCAGAGCATAAAAAATATGAAGTTCTTTTAGGGCCGCCTTTTTTCCGTGCCGCCAGCGGCGCGGCTCTGCTGGATCGTACTGTAACGCAGAAAGGCGGCGCGAACGGCTCTGACGGAGGCAAGAAGAGGAGAGAGGNTACCAGTTGTACTTCAAGGCTCGTTGTAGGAAGTTAACCATTAAAATTATACTAATTAATAATGTTACGATATCTAATGAAATTGTTAAGCGTTTATTGTAAATCTTGTTGACACTCGCAAAATTACTTCATTTTCAACTTGACTTAGAACAGTGAATGTTTAATATTATTGTTCCGAGAATATTATGTTCCGGCTAATTCGATTGTCACATGGGAACGTTACATTGCCTTAGTCTTAATTGCATTATTGGATAAAGTTCATCGAGGAAACGAGGACAACTGGCTCGTGTAACTAAGGGGTAAAGTAGCATTGCTGAGGTTTCTCATAAATGGCTAGTAACGGTTTTCTTATTTACATTCTTGGTAATGGAATATTTTACAAATATATTTAACATCTAAAATCGCTACACCTATTTACAGAAAATTAATATATTATTAAGCTGACAAGTATGGATCGCTTCCTTCATGTAACGATTTTTTAGTTACTTTTGTATATTCTTAACTAATTAAATAATTTCATTACTTTAATTATATTTAAGAGTGAATACTAGAATCTACCATCAATTGTACGGATACATAATTCTGCAATATATTGTAATACACGCAGTGTCTTATTAATGTAAATATAAAGTATTTCATACTTATTCTAATTAATATCATGATACGAGATAAAAGATTTCTCACCATAAAATTTAAATTCGAGGAACTAAAAGACGTCTTATATGCATCTAATAGTCACTGATAGTTGAACTTCCGTCGACAATCATTAAAAATCTGCCGGGTAAGCAGTCGTTTCCTGCGGATGAACGAGCCGCTGAAACCGCAAACTGTTGCCAGCGATATCGGTTTCCGTTCGCCGGAGATTTTCCTGATGCTGTTCCGAAGAAATATCCGAGGACCATCGATCGCTCGGTAGTAAAACTTAGAATGGGCGTGGAATTAGCGAACCATCGCAAATGGTGGTGCTTCGACGACTCGGGCACGGATTATCACAGAAGCAGCCGTTTTTGCGAACGGTATGGCGTCAGCGAGAACGGGAACTTCTCGATTAGCAGAACGTTTCTAACGACATTTAATGTTGGCGGCTATTGGGAATTGTATCTGATCCGAGGAACAACAAAATTACCGCGATTATCTTTATCGTCTTCGGCTGTTGCAAGAACTAATTTCCTTTCTTTATCTGAAAAATCGACTAATTTGTAGAACGAGTAAATTTCAGATAGAAGTCTGATTTGTCATTTGTGCCCATAATTATGAAAGTGGTCTATATAGTTCAAAATTAGAGAACAAATAAGTTCGTCAGTTATTTCACACATTTTAATTCACGATATTGTTAAAAATGAACTATTAGATAGTGGTTGTTATTTCAACATTATATGGAATTCATTTAGTGGAATTCATATAATCCATTAAATATCTGGAAACAAAAAAAAAAAATACATAACTTAGACGAACTTCCATAATTATGAGCACATTTAAGCGCCGCAGTGTGCGCTCAATTGTGCTGTATTTATTTTCTTTACATTCAGTTTCTTTATAAATGCACAACGCAATATGAAAAGCTGCTAATGAAAGGATGCTGCATGCAATCCCTCAAGTTTCTCGCGATAAGTTCCAATCAGAAGGAAATCTGACGATTGCCGAATTCGTCACGTCCACAGTCTTCTCGTTTGGCTTGTCCATGGGAGGTGAAACTTCGTGGTTCATCGAGCAAATTATGGAGCGTGACTAACGGCGAAGTCACAATATTTAAGGTCGGGAACCGATCGCGAAAATACCAGGTTTACGAACGACATTTGGGAATGTTACCTGAGTGGAACGCGCGCGGCTCTTTTAACCGCGCCGCGTGACGAATCGTTCGAGCATCGGTTTCAAAATTCGGCGTCTTCTGCGTAAAAAATATCGCTTAGAGGTACCTGCTCGTTCGAGGGCGGCTCGTCAGATTTTCTTTGAGATTAGAGAAAACGACAGGTTCCACATTTGTTACTCGTTTTAATGAACCACCCTTTGGAGCGTAATAAATTAGTGAAAAACGAGGAAACGATGATTCCTGGCGAAGATTCGGTTCGTAGAGTATTTTCGGATATTCTTGTTGCTGACAGCGATCGACTTGATAAACCCGTTGGTATCGGTACGACGAGACAACGTGCGATTATAAATGTGAGAAGGGAAGCGTCGAACTTTTCGGGGCGGTTACTGCCATTACGACACTGGCGAATTGGCCTCGAGCGACAGACGGTAATTCCTACTGGGAAGAAATGTATCAATTGAAAATATACTACAGATAATGCTACGTGGATCGCGTCATTGCAACACGATTGGAAACGAATGGAAATCGAATGTGTTTGGATGGGAATAATCAGGAAGTCCCAGAGGGCTAATCGCTCCCGCGGCAAGAAAATCGTACATCCCAAATCCGTACAACCACTTCTCGTAAAGGAACCCGTTGCGTTTCACCGGGCAGCTTCTAACTCTAATGGTAGAGCAAAATCGTGGTGGCCAGCCCGATCCGGGAGAAAAAAGGCCACGCGATCCGTGCGACAGCGTCGTCCGGGCGGCGCGGCGCGAGACGCCCGAAGAAGGTAATACGGTCGAGGAGCAAAAGGGCCGAAAGACATCGTCCGTCGAGTAATTACATGCCCCGGGAGAGGCTGGCAATGGGATCCGAGGAACCCGCGCGGTTAGAAGTAGGTGGTTAAGGGTTTAGGTGTGCCCCGTGAGGCGGAGGGGTGTCCAGGGGGAGAGAAAGAAACAACGGCCGTGGAGAAGAGAGAAAGGGGTCTTTATACCTCTATATAGGCTGCCGTGACGTTCCCGTGGTGGGATAGCCGGCGCGAGAGCACTATATTACATCATTGGCGGCCATTTTGGACCACCCAAGTCGCTGTCAGAGCATAAAAAATATGAAGTTCTTTTAGGGCCGCCTTTTTTCCGTGCCGCCAGCGGCGCGGCTCTGCTGGATCGTACCGTAACGCAGAAAGGCGGCGCGAACGGCTCTGACGGAGGCAAGAAGAGGAGAGAGGACCTCAGGTGGAGAAAGGAGGAGAGAAGGGAGAAGGTAAGGAGATTGCTGGAACAAGGAGAGAACGAGAATCGTGCGGTGCAGGGAAGGACCGAACGAGAGGAAAAAGGAGAGAGGAAAAAGGGGTGGAGGAGGTTGCGAAGAGGTGAAGCTGCGGAGGTGCTTCCATCGAGAGAAACGGAGAACCGAGCATAGAGAGGCACGAGGGAAGAGAGTAGAACCAACTCTGAGAGAGATTTAGAAATTGAAGATACGCCGCGGAGGTGTTCACCGAGGGTAATAGAGTGGAAGAGGAGGATCAACGAGATGAAGAGAAGTCCAAAGCACGCTCCAAGCAAAGAAAAGTGATGAGATGCCTAAAAATGCTAATAAAAGGGAGAATAATGCCATCGATGAAAGTATGTATTTCCTCTCTAGAAACATAAGTCGTTGGTGAAGGAAAGAAAAATTCAAAGACTTGAGAAACCAGCATTCTCTCTTATAATGTCGATAATACCATCTGTTGCAGTTCGTGATTTAATTTATCAAATACAAAAAATGTTGAAATAAATGAAGAGAAAAATGTATAAAAAAGAAAGTATTTTTACTCGACTTGTAAAGCTCCTTTAAAATTAATTTTGGATTCTGGATGGTTGACAGAGATTTGCGGTAGCAACCAATTCTACAAGGAACCGAAGTCATCGCAGGATGCAAAGAAAAAAGAGCAAATAACGAGAAGAAGAATCGATGAAAAAAGATTTTTGGGATGGCCACGCTGCGAGATAGAAGAAGGCATAATCGGATAGGTCAAAGGAGAAGGAGAAGGTCTAAGAGAACACGAAGGACGAAGGAGATGAGAGGCCGCAGGCTTTTACCGTGTAAGGAACGTAAAAGAAAGATCTATATGTATATGTATGTATACTTATGCAGTTAAGCCGGGTTGGATCGTCCGCCATAGACGTGGCGCGCTTTTTAAGCTGCACGATTACTTATCTTCACCGTCCTCCTCCGTTCCACTGTAATGAATCGAGAATGATCTGTACTTCACGCACTTCATGAACGTTTTGCGATTTACCTTTCGACGAATCGTTAAAATTGCCTAAAACAATCATCAGTTTTTATCTTAAATATTATTAGATTGGTGAATATGAAGCATTGTTTTCTTTAAACACAGCAGTCGTAGTTTCTGTAGAATATCATATATTTGATTCAAATAATTCATCAGTTTCGTTCATATGTTTGTAAATGAGGAAATAATTTTATATCCTACATTTTGTATGAAAAATTTAAAGTTTAGACTTTCATGATTTAATTACCATTTTTTATTATTCTAGAAAGAGGACTTGAGAAACAAAACGTTTCATATGCACCATTATAATATGTAAATAAGTAATTTAATGGCCGATTGATAAGAATACGTTCTACTTGGTAAAAGTGTCAGATGAAACAATAGAAAGCTAACGAAGTTTCCATTAACTCGGTATCACGTATCGATTGCATCAGCAGAACGAAATTGAGCTTACGGTGTGTCAGAGGCAACGTTTTCAATTCCAACTCCCACACCGAGGTGGTAACGAGCCATCAAGTCTTGATGGTAATTGAATGCCAACTGCGGTCTCGTGTTTACTCTAACGCCTTCGCGAGGAACATGGAGCTAACTAATCGAATCGTTGTACGTTTACGTGTCTTCAAACAGTGATTTAGGTTTCTAAATTCTCGCAATCGATATGATTTTTTAATATTAATAAGAGAGTGATATTTTTTCATGAATAACATAATTAGGAGACTTTATTAAAAAGCTGTTCAATGACCAAGGAAATATTTCATCATCAAGAGTGAGAAAAAAATTGGAGAACAGTTTTCATAAAAGAAGATTAGTCACGCGAGAAGCGTATTTCGCCGTGAAACGATCCAGAGACCGTGATCGTACGCGAGTTAGCAGAAGAATAGAAGGGGCGATTATTTTCAAGGCAATAACTCAAGGCCAGCTAGTTAAACATAATATCTCTTAAAACACAAGACGCAAGATTAAACGCTAGCACAATTAATCACCATCGACGGTTAAGCCTCTCGCGAAAATCGATATATCGCGCGGTATCCTCCCCGGAGGAAACACTCGCCTCAGCGCGAGACGTGCTTTCGTGATAGGCGAATTTATTATTGGTAATCGTGAATAACGAGCGTGCACGTTGTTTTCGATCTTGAGAAATCAGCTTGAGCATCGTCCCGCAATAAAAGCGGAAGCTAATTACGTTTATTAAATGTTCGAGTCCTCGAGATCCGCTCGCATATCTGTTATACGCTTGTACGGTCGCTGAAGCGAATTTCCGCCCGTGTTAATGAAATTTTCCTTCTTTTATTGTTCGTATTAATCATTGAACATTAACCTCTATCACTTACTGCCGATTGTTAAGGTTGTATGAGTCATAAGAGCCAAAGTTGAGCCAGAAGTTTAAAATATGTAATAAAAAGCTGTATCCAATATTTGAAGTAATGAACTTTTAGAAAAAATGATAATTACAGAGAAGTAAGATTTATAAAATTGTTCGATCTATTTCCTCGGTCATAAGGAATTTTTAACGCATAATTTCTAATATTCTAATACACAGTTTTGGCATGCATTTTTTTATTGGACTGTACGTGACTTGCAACTACATTGTCTGCATGTCCTACAATTCTTACTTTTGCACACTTTTTTATTGTATATCTTACATAATATCCTCGAAATTTACATTATTTCAACTTTAAAGTAATAGGCTCACAAAATTTCTAAAATTTCATACAGTGTTTTATTAATGTAATATCTAGTAACTGTTAAAACTTCATTGCTTTTTCATTGTTTTTATGTAAGGGTTCATACGAGCTTAACAATTTCCCAGATATGCGCATAATACATAGTTTCAGACTAACTGAATTTTAAAATGAATTTGATATTAATTCTTGAAATCTTTAGAAACACCTCGAGACCTTCGTACTAACTGTAGACCTATTCTCTCAACCTTTGTCTGTGAAAGATTGAAGATCATTCAGGAAGCTTGGTGAATCAGACGATCGTGCTAATATCGGTGCACGACGAATAAAAGAACGAGAGAAGATGAAGCCGAGATACAAATTTATTCGCGGCGAGTGTCTGGTGGGTGTTGGAAGTGACGCAGGCCGCGCGGCCAATTTATTCCGGCGCGGCAAAGGGGTCTCGAGAGCCGAGAGAGAAGACGAAGCTGCAGCCACGATCAAGTCATTCCATTATCTGAATTGAGTGCTGCTCGTGGGTACCTGCAATCAGTTTTTTCCGCAGCCTCACCGAGCCTCTGGCTCGGTCGCATCCTCCTCGCGTCACGCCCTCCAGATCACTCGAGCCGAAATGAACCGAGAGAGGGTTGAGCTTCGTGCAGCTGCACTCGAAATTATTACGTGTAATAAACGATTCCGCTCACGGTTTTTGCTGCATAATACACGCAAGACGTTCAACGAGTTTCTCGGCATTTATAAATCAGAGAATCATTTAAGATAGAGGTCTTTTTTCTATGCGCACTGTAATTGACTTCAAATGCTTGTATTAAGAAAGAATCGTGAATTTGACGTTGACTTCGATGTTCCATTTTCGTGAAAGTTCATGAATTTCCATGCTAAATCNTAATACACGCAAGACGTTCAACGAGTTTCTCGGCATTTATAAATCAGAGATGAATCATTTAATTTTATCATTAATTTTCTTTTTTCTATGCGCACTGTAATTGACTTCAAATGCTTGTATTAAGAAAGAATCGTGAATTTGACGTTGACTTCGATGTTCTATTTTCGTGAAAGTTCATGAATTTCCATGCTAAATTGCACAAGTTTTTGTTGATTATAATTTTGCTGAGGTTGAGTCCTCTGTTCTTTCCGTGGAGCGTGTGGTCTCTGTGGACCGTTCAATATCTCGAGCGAGATGGGCAATCCTCGAGCAATAACGCGGCCCGAATTACGGGATCATTAGATCCAATTTGGGATTAAAATATTGCCTGCTAATAAGAATCGCGCCGACCGCGCATGTACCGAGCGCATAATTGCATTATTATGCTCCCAATTTCGGTGGACAAATTACCCTCCGCGAGATCGGTATTTTCTCCTTTTTTCCTCTTTCGCTACTTCGTCGTTCTCGTTCCCCCTCGGTGCTCCCTTCTACTCGCGTTGATACTGTGAGAAATTACGGAAGCGCATGATATCACGAGGAAGACAGTCCCCACTAACGTTGAGAGGTTGTTGAAAGCTTGAAGAATACCGGTAAAAATGTACATTTTTTACGCGTCAGACAGTTTGGACACGGACGGTGCGAAGACAGGAATTTTAAACAGCGTTGCACGTAATTATTTTCTCATTTAGATCATCCGTATGATAAATTTTTCGAGTCTCTTATTAATATTGTAATTCGACTGGCGCGGATACATCGTGGCAATTAAAAATTGCGTTTAACTAGGCTCGTTCCGTCTTCGTTCGTTCCATTTCTTCTCTCCCTTTTCAACGAGTTCTCTCGCCGAGGCTCTGGCGAATATTGGCACTTTCGTGAGAAATTATGCAAGTCCTCGCACCACTTCAAGCTTGTAATTATTTCGTCGTTTTTTATTCGAGCCACCGTGCGTGCAGCTTTACCTCCACGCGTGTTACCTCCTCTCCTCTCCCCTCCTTTATCCTCAATCTCTCTCTCTCTCTTCCACTTTTTTCCTCGTTCATATGTAGTTTCCTCATTTTTTTGCTTCTTCTTTCTGAAGTTTTTCTCCATGTCATCTTATGTGGCAACTATTCAAGCATTAGTGGAAATCGACGAAAATAACAGCGCAATAATAACTGTAATTATAATATGTATAGATAAAGCGCATGCTTTTTGTCGAAGTATAATTCGTTACGGATATCATTCTCAAACAGTTTTACAAGGAAGCAGAGGTAGAATTATAAGTAAGAAATACCGATCCAATCTACGATGCGAAGTGTAAAAATTTATGTAGCCACACGCTTCCACGAAAACGTCACGCAACGATCATACACAATAAAAATGTAACGTACAAAAAGTAGTTGATTCTTAATTAGACATATTAGCTACATGTGTATAAAAATTTCTTCGATCTCTCGCACGTCGCTGTCCACTTTTAATTAGCCTAATTGCAGTATCAACCGAAGAAATTTCTTTCGCAATTCCGATTGGGTAAACAACATCGCATACGAGTATGGCTTGTTGGCCAATCGGCGGTTTTTCATGCAAAATTCGCCGCTCTACCTTCAGCAATGGATCGTTGTTACGTGCGCGCTGGAAATGCGAGCTGTTTCCTTTAACGGACTCAAATGAGCAACATTAAAATGGCGCGCGTGTGCTCAGGGTACCCGAACGGACGTTTAACGAACTCGGGAACCATCCAAATGAGCAAATTATATTTATATATTCAATTTGATACGAAGAAACCTTACCTCGGAATTACAGATTCCCTAATTTAGATTAAAACCGCTGGGATATCAGAAATCAGTCCGATAAACATCGCTACGTGGATCAGATGTCAATTTCTCTTATTTCTCAATACCAGCATCGATTAAATGATTATGGAACGTTATGCTATTCGCTTTATATTGGTATAGTGAAACGTTAGTATCGAAAATAAATATTTCCGTCGGCCATCTTAATGTCAATTAAATTTTTAATAGTGTCAGAATGTATAAACGAAGCACAAGCTGCAGAACGGAAAAATGTCGATTATTCATGGCCAAATGATCAAAGCCATTAACCAGTGATAAGCCGAAGAGGACACGACGTTTGGGTAGTTTAAACGTATAAAGCCGAAAGTTCCACGGGACTGGGAAGACTTTGATCCGGGGCCACGATCTAATCTAACCGGGTTTTATCCTCTCCTTTCGGCGCCATAATATCCGCGGCCGCAGCAGCTGCTGCCGTTTCGACTATCCTTTCTGGTAGGCGGCGACTTATCTCTACTTTACGACTGACTACGTTCGACGCTTAACGTCGAATCCGGCCGGTGCCGCGGAGATAAAATGGTGGTCCACCGTGGTGGCCATTTTGCCTCTAATTAATTGACGTGGACTCTGGCCCGACCGCCGCGCCGCGTCGAAAACCCTTCACCGACCGAACCACCCTGTGGCGTTTCGACCGCGGCTTTAATGTATTCGGATACCAATCTCGCCTTTGGCCGCGGCTCTACGTTTAAATTTCACGTTGACTGACGATTCAATGCCGTCCGGCCGTAAATGTAAATCCGAAGGAAGACGCCACACGTTCTCGGATCCATGCATCGTGCGTCACCGACCCTTGTCTCATCGCCAGACGCTTGTCCTCGCCGCACCGATACTCTTTGATGCCTGTTCTCGCGCTTCGCGATACGTGTCGACGGTTTCCTCCTTTCTGCTCCGTGCGGATCGCGATTGCGCGAGCTAAGAAATAAAGGTATCGCTATTGTCTTTTATTCAAGAGCCTTTGCTGTATTTCGTCGAATATCAGATCGTTGAAAATATTCAACAGACCTTCGACGAGCCTTCATTATTTCTTATTTGAAATCCAGTATTTCATAATTGAAATTTTACCCGACTTGGACTGATTTTAAATCCCACTGCTTCATAGTTCGTACACTTGTACCAATAATCGTTCTCCATCTTCCCTTTATCCTCAATTCATCCGGGATCCTCTCCGAGACAAAGGGAGCTGGCGGAGCAAAATGGTAATAACCCCACCGACACAAAGCGGCGCAGCCAAAGTGGTTACGAACAACGCAACGCTTGGCGAGAAGAAGGTGTCGCGACGCGATTCACCAAGACAATCGCGGCGAGCGTACCGTGGCCGGGTTCGTTTTTCTCCGTGCCTTAAACGGTCGACTCTCTCTTCTTGGCTCGGTCGCTTAGGAAAGGAAGATCGTAATCTGAATGGGGATCTTGGTGTTGTTGCCGGCGTGGCGGGTGCCAGCGGCAGATAGGAATCACCCGGAGGAGCTGCGCGTATCGTGGCTACACCGTGCCGTGTGTACGTGTACAGGCGCAATCCGCGCCGGGGATATAGGATAACGTAGGGCCCCACTTAGCTACTAATGCTGTCGCTACTCGCCCTTTCCCAGCGTAAATTATGTCCTCGGGCAGGATCGTCCGTTTCGCCCGCGACCGCCCTCGCCCACGGGGGAATATAACACGATCTCCGGGCTAATCGGCTCTCTCGTACGTGTCCGGGACCGACGACGATCCGCTACCAGAGAGAGAACCGCGAGACTTGGACCGGCTCTCGATACCATGTATACCTCTTCGTTCTTTTTTTATTTTCTCGTTGATATCGAGAAAGGCGGCCGTTGTAAGAGGATACTCGGACGATCGTGTTCCGTTTCCAGCGAAACTACTGTTCGAGGGCGGGTCTCTCGATCTGATTCGTCGGGGAAATAAACAAAGGAGAGAATCTAATATCGTTTCAGTAGCAAACTCTAATCCTCGTTTTTTAAACAAGCTCTTCGGTTATGAGATTGCTGCACATGCGAAACGAGAACCTAATTGGCAGTGGAATTACGAACTCAGGATTCAAATATATAGATTTAATTAAATTATTTAATCATTTAGGAATTAACTAATAAATTACTGGATGAGAAACTACGACTACTATGTTCGAAGAAAGCGGCGTTCCATGTACACGAAGCTAATGACTACATGCTCCACAAGTTTCATCTTGGTAAACAGGAAAGTGTATTTTTAACGAAGAATAAATCATGCGCAGCGAACAATCGCGGGAATCAACGATCTAATTAAGTCTTCAAGATCCGGGGAACACGATCAATTTTCGAAGCCAATTCGCAGCGTTCCCATTCTCACCTGGTGAGGAGAAGCCTATCTGGTTGGCGATTCAATAAGCGTGAAGCATCGGCTATGCAAAGTCTGTTGGTCGAGACGTCAGCTCGGGCGAGAAGCAGCCTCGTTAGCGTCATTTTAGATCGGATCGTGTACTGGCAGCGGCGCATCGCGGTGGATCGAACACGAGGCGAGAAGAGGAGAACCAGGTGATTTGTGGCTTTTCCTGGCTACCACGCGACGCGTCGTCCGAACCCGGGACAATTTGTATTTCCGATTTCTATGGGGATCGCTTCAGGGCGGCGCCAGGTGCTGGAAAGGTGGTTGCTTGGACGCCGCGTCCCGTCGTCTTCGTGATGCTCGTCTCATTNCTATGGGGATCGCTTCAGGGCGGCGCCAGGTGCTGGAAAGGTGGTTGCTTAGACGCCGCGTCCCGTCGTCTTCGTGTTGCTCGTCTCATCGTGTCGGCGACTTTTGAGACACCAGCTTGCCGTTGCGTGTTTGCGAGAGAACCACGGCTGGAATGATAGGCCAGGTAGAAGAACTGGCTAACGAGGGAGCGGAGTTTCGAACCGGGACAGATAAGAATGACTGCGGACCGTGAATAAGAAGGTAGCGGGCGAAAGAATAGTAGGAACCGAAATTAGAGGCAAGGATTTCGAATCACACTTAGTTTCTTGTTGCAATCCTAATCGACAACAAACTTAGTGTTCGAAGCATGAAGAATGCAAACGCCTGCAACGAGAAATCAGAATTCTGGACTGTAGTACGATATGATTCAAATGTCAGACTAAACTTAAACAAAGAGAAGTAATAAACCTGTCAATAAGTCTCAATGACAAAATATAATACCGAGAGGAAACAGTTTTGGCTAATAAATGATCAAACACAAAGAGCAGAACAAGATTAAATAGAAGAAACGAAGGATCCTTGAACAAGCACCACGTGAATTCGATGGCGAACGACGCACGTGGACTTTTAGAGCGCATCGTCCCATTGTGACTATCGCGGGGTGGTCTCTAGGACAAATCTGACCCTTTTGTTGACGCCCGGTGGCGCTCATTGTGCGTTGCGGTAAGGTCGACGGCAACAGGAGCAACAACAGCAACGACAATGCCGTTGTACAAACGATCGAGTGGGCGGTAGCCGTGTTTTCGGCTGCCCGGTCTCTTTCATTGTCGCCCCAAGGGCCCAGGGTCCTCTCGATTCCACCGCCGTCGCCTGCGCCCTGCTGGCAGGACACGCGCGTCCATCCATTCATCCCGACGTCTTGCAAGTATAAATATTTTCCTTTCTTCGTGAGCTTCGGGAGATCGCTGGCAAACTTTAATCCCTTTCTTTTCGTATTTGGATAGCGCAAGATACGTTTTGTCGCGTGCGCTTTGGTCATTTTCTAAATTGCATAGTTGCCTCACATTTTCTACTTTAATGTAAGCAAACAGTTCTATGAATGAATTGCCAAGGATGTATGGGTGCTATACCTAAACGATGCTAGCATGTTGAATTTGTTATTATAGATTCCTATACTATTAAAAAGCTACCTGTACAATTTTAAATCAATTCACGGGTTTTTTGAAAAATCATAGTGATTTAAAGTTTGCATGTACTCTTATGGTAATCAGCAATAACCCAAAGAAAATTTGACTTTGATCTCGACAATAAGCCAGAAAAAACGGTAATAAACTGTTGAAAAAAATTCATATCGAATCGCCAATGTTTTATGAACAAATTTCTAAATAAATAATCATCATTCATGAAATTTAAAGAAAGTTATTGATCAAAGTATAATAAAAAAATTACAGATTCATCGAACAGGGGACGGAAACGTGGCACCACTATCGTTAACATAGAAACTAATACTGAGGGACACGTATATGTATGTATGATCGTGTGCATGGGTTACATATGTACACAGGCACATACATTTTTGCGATTGATTGTATAGCCAATACATCCTTAAGGACACGCNCTATCGCGGGGTGGTCTCTAGGACAAATCTGACCCTTTTGTTGACGCCCGGTGGCGCTCATTGTGCGTTGCGGTAAGGTCGACGGCAACAGGAGCAACAACAGCAACGACAATGCCGTTGTACAAACGATCGAGTGGGCGGTAGCCGTGTTTTCGGCTGCCCGGTCTCTTTCATTGTCGCCCCAAGGGCCCAGGGTCCTCTCGATTCCACCGCCGTCGCCTGCGCCCTGCTGGCAGGACACGCGCGTCCATCCATTCATCCCGACGTCTTGCAAGTATAAATATTTTCCTTTCTTCGTGAGCTTCGGGAGATCGCTGGCAAACTTTAATCCCTTTCTTTTCGTATTTGGATAGCGCAAGATACGTTTTGTCGCGTGCGCTTTGGTCATTTTCTAAATTGCATAGTTGCCTCACATTTTCTACTTTAATGTAAGCAAACAGTTCTATGAATGAATTGCCAAGGATGTATGGGTGCTATACCTAAACGATGCTAGCATGTTGAATTTGTTATTATAGATTCCTATACTATTAAAAAGCTACCTGTACAATTTTAAATCAATTCACGGGTTTTTTGAAAAATCATAGTGATTTAAAGTTTGCATGTACTCTTATGGTAATCAGCAATAACCCAAAGAAAATTTGACTTTGATCTCGACAATAAGCCAGAAAAAACGGTAATAAATTGTTGAAAAAAATTCATATCGAATCGCCAATGTTTTATGAACAAATTTCTAAAAAAATAATCATCATTCATGAAATTTAAAGAAAGTTATTGATCAAAGTATAATAAAAAAATTACAGATTCATCGAACAGGGGACGGAAACGTGGCACCACTATCGTTACACAGAAACTAATACTGAGGGACACGTATATGTATGGGTTACATACATATGTACACAGGTACATACATTTTTGGGATTGATTGTATAGCCAATACATCCTTAAGGACACGCAATTCTAAATATTCGTCAATCCAAATTGATTTTTAAATAAAAAAAATGTTGTTCTACCACAACCTTTGCATTTAAACTTCTAACTCTAATTTATTCCTGGGAGTCACGTCCTAACCATGCACCTTTGGGAAGACGTCTTCCGCAATAAAGTCAAGCCCTAGACACGGTTCCCGTAATTTTACGGTTTCCCAGGCATCGATTCAGGCACGAGAAATCTGGTATCATCCGCGAGACCGGTGCCTTTTTTTTCTCTCCAACGTGCGTACACAAAACGTGGGACCGTAAAGCCGGCTTTCATCGAAATGGAACATAGGTATCAGCGATGATCCCCGTGCGAGGCGCCAGCTGGCTCATATTGAAACGAACCCCCTATCGTGCCCGGCCGCTGCCTTCCCCGCTGCCCCTCTAGCAAAGAACCTAAATCATTTTCAACCCCTCTACCGATGCTTCCTGCGTGCACTAACTACCCCTGGTTTCCTCAGGGACCACACCCTGCTTGGCCAGGCTCCACCTACCGAATGGTTTATAGAGCCCTGCTTCGTTATTCAATACAACTGTCCCGAATTTTTTCATTTGCTACATTTCCTTCTTCACTTTCTGACACCCGCGTGTGTCTACAAAATAATGTTGAAACGTTTTTACAGACGGAAATTGGCTACAGTGAATGTACTTTCACGTTCATACAATGTGTATTCAAAACGTCGAAAGTAATCAAGATTAATACTACTATTATTCGTAGGGACTAATATTTACGTATAACAGAAGAAAGGAGACCGAAAAGAATAATTGAGTGGAACGGATGGACTCCCAGCTGTAGGACTTCGAAACGATTGTTCCGTCTGTCAAGGCTTCAAGATTTTGGGCTTTTCCGAAGGGTCTAATTAGATAATAATCACCTGCGGTTTGTGGTATGATGGCAGCTCGAGACGAAACTCGACTCAATTGACAAGACGGAAGGCAAACGATGATCGCAAACGGAAAGGTGAAATCGTCAGCCATGGACAAAGCCGAAGCACCGCTTGTGGATTCAAGTGCTCTTCATCCGAAGCGAGATCTCGTTACCACACGCGGGAAGATTGATAGCGCAACGTTCTACCATAGAAAACGTTCTACGAATTATGATGGTATGTACCTATTAATGCCAAGTTTTCAACTTTCTTTCCATCACTCACCGGTAATACAAGTGTAGATAGTAAAATAAATAAAAATATTCTGATACATTTTACTAAAGTGTACTCTGTTTCATATTCATAATCTACGAATTTGTACTTGTGACGGAATCAAAATAGATCGAGCAAGTATATGATACGGTATTGATCGATCGGTTTTCAAGTTAAAACTTAACGTCTCATAAAATTCGATATCCCTACGCACGTGTATCACGAAAAATGATTATTGCGCATATATGTATGTAAATAAACGTGTCTTTTTCAAGTATAAGTATATGAAATGTATAGAAGGAAACATGCAAAGTATTGTGCATTCTGAATATTGAGTAGAAGCCCAGCAGCGAAATGAGTTGGGTGCTAGGATTTTAGCAATATGCAACTCTAATCTTTACAATTCTTATGTTCACAAGTAAGTTTTTAATAGGCTCGTAAAATTTCTAAAATTTTGTACAGTGTTCTATTAATGTAATATCTAGTAGTTGTTAAAATTTCAATGCTTTGTCATTGTTTTTATGTAAGGGTTGATAAAACCTTAGACCTTGACTATCGTATCGAGGCTTCGCTAAAAAGAAAAGAGGAACACTGTGGTCGCGAGTTTGATTGGCCAACGGGAGTAGAGTAGGCTGGCAATGCACGGTGTGCATCGGTTGAATTCGAGCCGTTGCGAAGGTAGTCCACGTCGTAATAGAATCGTTCGATACGGACAAGAAGCCCAGGGCCAACGAGACATTGAAGACGTAATTACGTACGATCGAATTACCAGAACCTGACGAGTTTCGCTGACCCCTCCTGCTGGTCGAAAAAGTTGTCGACAAAAGTTACCCTTTCCGTGCAATACGGAGGTAGAAAACAATGGCAAGAAACTTGGTGGAATTCAAGATTTATTTGATTCAAGAGAGCAACTAGAATTTTATAGACAAAATGGTTTTTAAAAGATAAAACAAATCCCTGTTTAGATTGATATTAAAAATGTTTAATTTTAAATAAAAATTCAGTTTAATGATATAATTAAGGACGCGTCAACGGTCTCGAATGTGTTAATACAATTCTCGCGTCAGATCCGGTATCGATTGGTCATTTACGAGTTCGCGAAACGATTTTGGCGATTGGCGGAATGTGCGAGAGGAGGCATGTAAAAACGACGCCGGGTCTCTCGGGAAGAGATAATTGGCGGTACTTCGAATCGCCCAGGGATTAATCGCGGTGCATGCACCGAGACCATTCGCGTTCTTTAAAAGCGAGCGACGAGACGCGACGCGAGCCAATTATGCAAGGCAATTGTCTAAATTAAAACCGGACAATTGTCCAGTTGACAGAGTTAATGGGATAATTGTGGGTAGAAGAAAAGTTAGACGCGAGTCTATTCTTTGTTCTCGTATAATTGGATTCTTCTTATGTTCGAGCGCGGGCAACAGCTTTCTCCAGCTTGTAAACCGTAGCAAAACATCGACGCGATATAATAAAAACTCTAGATTTAATCTACGGTTACTAGACTATCAGCGACAAGCAAGGTTGTAATATTGCCGCGCGTAATAAAGACATGACTATAACAATATTTCTCGCGCACCAGGCGCGTGAGCAATAACAACTCTGGTTAACAAGTTGCGTCGCGAAATATTCGCAGCAAAATGTTTGAAGCGTAATTGAACAACGAGCAGTGCGTATCGACACCCGAGGAACGAGCGGAAGACGAATGATCTGACCGAGTTCCCGATTCGCTGATCGATCATGACGAACGTCTATCATAATCGATAATGCCCCCGCTGGCAGACAAACGCGGCGTCGAATGGCCACGGCGGCGCTACGCTGCGCTGATCGTTATTCATGTCCCTTACGAACCGACAGCACGCGCATCGTCATTGCATCGTCATTTGCGAGATTCTATGCCACTTTTTCACGACGCCCTCCAAACGGCTACCATTTCCGAGCTGGAACTTACTTACACGACTCCACCTTCGTTCTCCCATTACTTTCTCATTTTCCATGAAAAATGGATCCTCGGGGTGCTTCCGGTTCGCGTGGAAACGATTCTGTACATTAGATACAATTTAGCTGAATCCAATATTTCATGTATTAAATAATTACGAAATAAACATTCCAGAATATTGGAACTTAGTAATTAAACAAATAAACATAAGCATTTGATTCTGATGAGTCATGTATTCCATACAGAGAGCGTTCAATTTCGCACCGTTTCTTAGTCGAGGGTTTAATGATTGTATTCATACATACGTGGAATAGGTTGTATTACCTCGTTCGAGGTATCTCGAACAGGAAACGGGAGCCAGACTCTGGTACAGATTAACTTGGTCGTAAGCGGATTCTACGTGTGCCGCTCGGTACTATCGATGATTTAGAAGACGTATTAAACGCCACTGTATTGAACACTCGACTATCTCGCGATACATCATACGGATCGTCGTTCACTGAATCTATTACAGACGCTACTAACGCGATCGTTTGTCAGTGCGACATGCTAACGTGATTGATCGAACATCGGTGAACGACATCTTGTTCATCCGAATAAAGAATTCATAATGAAATATCTGAGCATCGTTCTCGACTTACCAATTAACAATTTATTTATGCATCCAGTTATTTTTTAATGAAACTCGTTGATTTATGACGCACATGTATCAGATTTAATATTCTCGTATTTGCATTTTATTCAACTAGAATATCTAGTATCTCTACGAAAGAAAGTACGCAGCTATGCATCATTGTTGCTAGAGGATTAATAAACGGTCGACTGCATCGATTCGAATCGCAAGCGGCGCCCACGTAACCGGCACATGATCGAGGAACAGCCGCGAGATCGGTCCCGGAGGTGCAATTAACCCGTCGATCGGACGCGGACACGGAAGCAAACGAAAAACCATGTTGCACACCGATCGCATCGGATTGGAATCGAATCGCGTTTACGTAGGCGAGACGGAGCGCGTCGCGCGGCGCGAGGAAGGCCGGGAGGGGGTGAAAAATAGAAATTAAGGGCCGGTGAGTTATCGCGGTTGCGTGAGAAGCGGCCCCGAGATAAATCAAACCGCAGCGGCAACCACAACGCCACCCC
The DNA here is from genome assembly GCA_019453355.1 of Ceratina japonica. Taxonomy (NCBI): domain Eukaryota; kingdom Metazoa; phylum Arthropoda; class Insecta; order Hymenoptera; family Apidae; genus Ceratina; species Ceratina japonica. The sequence goes on along the minus strand of SMSR01013271.1, from coordinate 123,988 downwards.
GAGTTCGGATCACGAACGCAAAAACCCCCATGGCAAATCCCCCGGGATTAATAGTGCGCCACGGCTTGGAACCGGTGCTCCTGATTGGTCCAATTCTCCGGCGAAAGGTTGCTGTATGCATGCTCCTTTTTTACCTCCTCTGCCGTCTTCGTCTTACCTCCGCCTTCCCTCATCCCTCTTGTTGCCTGTTGACCCGTGGACCTTTACCTGGTCGATGCAACCCTCGTCGAATTTTAAATTGACCGATGTCGCCGGATATTCGACGGTTTTTTTTTGCCTTCGTTCGAGGCGAATGGAAGGGAAACTTCAACGGCCATTTCGATGGAGACGTCGAAATTTATATGCCTATAACGTCCGTTTAGAAAAGGAAATAGAGGAACAAATTGATTTCCTAATTCCACTTAATGATCGAAGTTGTCAGATGGTTAAATCAAGCGTTGATTCCGCAAGTGGGAAAAAATGTTTGTGAACAAAAACTAGAAGATGTTATCGGTATAAATTCTTTTTTATTTGACTTATAACGACTCTCACGTGACTACTTAACTGGTATATGAATCGACTACCTGGGTTACATAGTCAAAGTGAATAGCCACTGTCCGTCTAATTCTCTCTGACACTGTTTCGAGGTACAATGGTTGGTAGATTGAATGAGTAAGAAAACCATCGAGAGAGTTATGATCTTCACAGGCTATTAACGACGATCCGGCCACATTCCACGGGTCTTGAGTCCCTCCGTGGCCGTGGGCCGTAGAAAATGCAGGTAAGATTGTTAATGATTCGGTCGCGTTTACATATACATATAACCGGAGTTAAGTAGGAACTAAACCTTGATGAGGGCTCTCACAAGGGGGCCGTACGAGCCATCGGCATCGCCAGGAAAAAAAAAAGAATTTGTGTTCCCCTTCTTGCGGCGACCAATAAAATGGCCGCGAGTCCACCGTCCGTTGTATACATTAAAACTATAGGTGTCACGATTTACGCTTAATATCGAGGAAGTCCAGGAAAAAGGAACGATGGAATGTGACTGGCTTCTATAAATATCAAACGTTCCTTCGGTCAAGTTTTCATGGAAACGATACGATATTATTCGTCGATGCTTATTCGTAGGATTTACGATCTTTACCCGGAGAAGTTCGCTTGCTTTTAATAAAATATTTCGTCTAGCTCGCGCCGTAAAAGCATCTCCTTTATCGCGTGGTTATGATAAACGAGGAAAATATTTATACGCCACCTAAAGTGTCTTGGTTTAGAAATATAGTTAAAATGATTCAAATAGCAGGAACCGATTTTAAAAACGCTAACATCAATTTATTTAAGATTCAGACTAAGAACTAAAATATTCCCATTCTCTGAAAGTAATATGTATGCTAATAAGTGTTTGTCACCTTCACAAAATGTATTTGTCCGTTTGAACAAAGCTAATTATAATTCAAGAGCCAGTCTTTAATATTAGTATCATGATTATTACGAGTTCAACTCTTAAATAAACCCAACCGTAATCGTTTAGGATCAATCATACGCAACACGAAGCCATCATCATCGATTTCATCGTGGTAAAAGGATCAATCAGAGGGACGGTTCAGTCGATCGGCGCAACGACAATAATAACCGGCAGTCAGGAACGAGAGGAAAAAGAAAACAAATCTAACAAGTGGAGCGTGATCGGCAAACCGATCGTTAAGCATCAGCAGGGCATTTTCCTTCGAAACAACCGAGCCGTAATTGGAGGTACGAAAATACGTCTGGGTGAATGGAAGGTATGATGGCGTGGAAGCGAAAAATCGCCGGGCAAATGAAGCTCGTTTTGTCGCCGGGAGATCCTCATCTAAATTACAGCGTCGTGCGCGTGGTCGCGTGACACGGCCGACTGTGCCGTACCCACACGTCGATCTTTATCCGCGTCGCGAATCAAGTATGACTGCTGCACCTGTCATTATCCCATTACGCGTTTGATTCGCGAACTGTATCGGCTCGTTACGAGCCAGACCGCTCGAAATTCCGATCGGGGATCGATTAAACGCTAGCTCCCGTATCGCGGAGTCCATCATGTCCGGCTAACAATTTGCGGATAATGAGGTGGAGATTCGCGGCTCAGATCGCAACGCCTCGTTTGCGATGAAAATTTAGGAGACTAACTTGAAGCTTCACCTTCGTGTACGGAAGAAAAAGTACAGTTGAACCTTCGTTACGTGAACATTCTATTAAACGAACACCTGTTATCTGAACGCTATATTAAATGGACAGTATACATGTTTCCTGTCATAGTACTGTATGCACATAAATATGTAAAATAATTTTATACTTTGTAGAAGAAATTATCTATAANCGATCGTTAAGCATCAGCAGGGCATTTTCCTTCGAAACAACCGAGCCGTAATTGGAGGTACGAAAATACGTCTGGGTGAATGGAAGGTATGATGGCGTGGAAGCGAAAAATCGCCGGGCAAATGAAGCTCGTTTTGTCGCCGGGAGATCCTCATCTAAATTACAGCGTCGTGCGCGTGGTCGCGTGACACGGCCGACTGTGCCGTACCCACACGTCGATCTTTATCCGCGTCGCGAATCAAGTATGACTGCTGCACCTGTCATTATCCCATTACGCGTTTGATTCGCGAACTGTATCGGCTCGTTACGAGCCAGACCGCTCGAAATTCCGATCGGGGATCGATTAAACGCTCGCTCCCGTATCGCGGAGTCCATCATGTCCGGCTAACAATTTGCGAATAATGAGGTGGAGATTCGCGGCTCAGATCGCAACGCCTCGTTTCCGATGAAAATTTAGGAGACTAACTTGAAGCTTCACCTTCGTGTACGGAAGAAAAAGTACAGTTGAACCTTCGTTACGTGAACATTCTATACACCTGTTATCTGAACGCTATATTAAATGGACAGTATACATATTTCCTGTCATAGTACTGTATGCACATAAATATGTAAAATAATTTTATACTTTGTAGAAGAAATTATCTGTACAAAATTTGTATTTGTTTTAGATGCATGTATAATTCACCTATTAATCGTTTCTTGATCAGTTATGTGAAGATTTTTGTATACGAATGCACATGTCTTTTAATTAGTTCATAAAATAGAGGTTCTATTGTACAAATGAGAAGATTATCAATTATTACATAGCTTTTAAGGCTTCGAGACTTTTTAAAGTATTCTTACTTTATCTGAGAAAACGACTAGCTTAGTCACGTAATAGCTCCACAATCTTGCAAATTGCGCGGGAGCGGTATCAGAAACAGCATTACAAGGCTTGGCTGTCTCGTGTTCTGAAATCATCCTCGGCTCTAAAGGCGGCGAGAACGCACGAAACGTCTCGATTACACGGTTTTATCCGTGAACTCGTTTAACGCTCGCTTTATTCCAAAGGATTGCGTCGATGATTTGCTCCCTTCCCGAGGGGGGCTGCGACCACGTCTCACTTAATCGAGCCAAGGAGAGGCTCTCCGGTGAACTATGTAGAAGCGAATCCGTTGGGGATACCGGTAGGAGAAACAACACGAAGAGGAAGAGGAAAAAAAAAAGGATAGATAGGTGGGGTCTCGGCGTTGTACAAACTGGCTTCTACTTCATCCAGACACGAACTGGTGGGCACAGGCTAGGACTACGTGTCCACCATTATCTGATTCAATACAATGAACTACTACGTGAATTTCTAATGCGAAAAGTACTATTAATCGTTAAAACCGATGTTCCTTGCGTGAAATTAATAGATGACTGCCGAATACTGCCGATTTACCAGTAGATACTTGTTTATAGTTATTTTGCCAAGTTGTTTCATTGCTTCAATCCAGTAATAAGTATATTGTGAACGAATGTGGGATATAATAGTGTATACATAATGGAACATATGAGGTGCAAGGATTAGAATTAAATTATTAAAGTCTTCTTGCGATTTCGTGAGGGTCGGTTGTTAAAAGAGGCTCGGTAAAAAATAAAGGGAGCGTGCAAGACGAAATGCGGGGCACGTCGAACCGCGGGCAGAGGATGAAGATCGCAGAAAGATAACCAGATCGGAGCTCTTCATTCAGCGTTCGGTTAAAAGTCGTTCGGTTGCGTTCGCGCTCCCCTGCGTTGCCCGCGAAATAACCGTGCCACGAGGTGGAAGAGGCAAACCGGGACAAAGGGCCAGGTAAGTGGAACGGGAACAGGAGCTCCGCGAGGATAAAAGAATACCTCCGTCCGGTGGTACGAATGACTGAGCGGAGAATGGAGCGCAAAAAAGTTCGCTTGAAAGGGGTTGCCGAGCGTGAAAAAACGAGCAATGGAGAGAGCTGGTGATATAATGTAACGAGGAGCGGAGGAAACGAGATTGGATAAAGTGAACACGCGAGACTGCGTAAAATATGAAAAATAACAGTAAGTAATATAAGTGACAATGGCCATGTTGACATACCTACGTGGAAAATCGAGATAGAAGAAAAACGAGTGAAAGAAGAAGTGTAAGCAAGGATGTACAGCTAGTAACAATTATTTTTAACCAGCCCCTACGTATGTGTGCGTTCTCCAGCAGGACACATTGAAATTTCGATATGTATGTATGTATATGTATGTATATCGAAATTTTTATGTGTCCTGCTAGAAGACGCACACATACGCAGGGATTGGCTAAAAATAATTGTTACCAGCCGTACATTCCTGATTTATTCCTTTAATAAGAATACGATCGACCAAAAAACCGAGAGAGACGAGATGACGTGTACCACGNACATACGCAGGGATTGGCTAAAAATAATTGTTACCAGCCGTACATTCCTGGTTTATTCCTTTAATAAGAATACGATCAACCAAAAAACCGAGAGAGACGAGATGACGTGTACCACATTTCTTAAAACGAGACAAAGAAATTGCGAGTAAGCCAGCCGAGGAACAGAGACGGCAGTCGAAAACGGAGAGAAAGAGTCTCAAAGAGAGAGCAAAAAGGGATCAGAAAAAGGAGCCCGGGTATTATTATACGTGGTCGGGACTCTACTTCATCGAAACATGAGCGGGCAAACAACGAGCCGGGGGCCCGCGTGTATCCGCCATTGTTTGGGCCCATGTGAGGAAGCATGCGGCCATGTTTCTCCGCGTATACCGGGCGACCGGATAAAAAGAGGACGGCGGAAGGGGAGCGGAAGGTGTATGCGAGGTCGGCTGGAGAAGAAGAAAGTGGGGACTCGAGGAAGGGTGGAGATGAGGAGGCCTCTGTTAAGTCCCCCGGGCCTCTCGGGGCAACGCATCGATACACGCACGCTGTTGTGCTTTGCCCCGTGCGTGTCTACACGCAGGCTGCGGGAAATTTCTTTTGCGTCTATTCGGATGTTTGTATTTAAATTATAGCCAGGTGTGATGTAATTTGCATGAAATTGAAACCTTTCGAAGAATTTCGAGAAATATTCGTAAATACTTAATCTACCATAAAGTACGATTAAATTTTTAGCTTTTGCGCGATGCTAAATCATACGTAACTAAATTCATGTGCGAGACATACGCATGAATCTTGTCGTAACACTAATTATTAACAGACATCGGTAGGTCATACTGGGCGAGCATTTAATTAGTTCATACTTGCAGATTTTTATACTAATTATCGGAAGAAAGTAAAATATTTTCAGTACGCTCTTTTCCGAATTTAAACTGTAAACTATTATAAAATGCGGTCAACATATCTTATCAGCATGAAATTATCATTTTAGATGTAAAATAAGTCAAGTGTTAGTCGCAGTAGTAAATAAAGAGTTAAACAGAAAATGCTCGTGCAGCGAGAGTTCAACGGTTCCCGCAAGTTAGATCGTGTTAAAGCAACGTATTTACTTTTTCATCGAGCAAATAAACACATTGGTGGATACATTTACCATAAATTGACACGTATACGGGTTGCCGCGGTTCGATCAGCCAACCAGGCCAACCGCGTTGACTGGCTGTATGTGTGAGCACGGAAAGGACTGGTTCGGTTGGCCAGCTAATTATAACCCATAACGATCGGTCCATCAAATCTGATCACCTGGATGGAGATTCCACGTTGCCGGTGTATGAGTGACGACCACCGGTGGAGAGCCACGGTTACCGTAACGTTACCCGCCGTCACGGCAGTGCCACGGCTAAATGAAGCTTTTACGCACGCCGTTGGATTGAGTTTGTTATGGGATCAACACTTCCACCGGCGTTAGGCATACGTTCAACCGAGACCGGCCATTGCTTAACCGTTTCTCCATCGTGCGTGCACCGCTACGACGAGGGAAGAAGATCCCTCGTGAACGATTCGATAGGCGATAGACAAAATGATGAGCAGGCCGCATACGTTTATGCAAATTCAATGCACTCGTATGCAAATAAAACTCGCACGTTATGTGCATTTTAGGATATGTAAAATCTCCATAAATGCATAAGCGTACTTGTACTCTGATGAATAAGTGCGTTAAAGATTTAGTGTAGAAATAAAATTTGATTGAGATTACGTAAAACTCTGTACACGCTACACGAAATTACCAATTCATTAGCGAGACAAATCAATCTTCGAAATGATTGTACAAGTTAAATAATTCTTCACAGAAGTCGCGTTTTTCAATTGATAGAAGTAAGAAATTACGTTAATTATATTCTTTACGGGTTTAGCTATAATTTCAGAATATCCTGTAGCTAATATGAACAACAATTTCGTGGGCGTTAGGGTAGGCAGTCGATAAACGATATCATCGCCCTCCACCCTCGACTAGTTGGATTCATCTTGACGTATCTAGCGTTCATGAATTCGCGTTGGTTCATCCTCTAATGGTGAAACAAGTTAGCCATGGCGGTGCGCCGAGGGGTGTGTTGCGACAGATGTTCCAGCCCCGTCGTTAAGGGGATAATTGAGTATTGTAAGGCGACAACAAAATCAAATTTCTTTCTGTGTATACACACATTAGCGTCGAATGGATCGTCTCCCCTCTCTCCCATGGCGATCGCAGCACCCCTGCCTAAACGGCGAAACGGACGACAGAGGTTTAGGGTCTCAGAATGGATCTTCCCTGATCCCCACGTCCGTTGCACGAAGAAATAATAAACAGATTTACCGAGAACGGACTCTGCGAATTCGGACGTGATTTATGAGGTTTACCAAATTGTATAATTCCGAACAAATGGATAGAGTTTCGACGCAGCGAAACATCTTCTAACTGATTCATGATTAATTTCATATGTCGAAATCGTTTCTGTCGTTTGAAGACCGTTTGAAAATGAACGTTGTCATTAAGTATTTTGTCAAAAATTCGCTCCGTCCCGAAGAGGTTCAAACGATTTCATTCAAGACGACTTCCGAAGTTTCTTCACGAGATCAGGCCCGACTTGCACCGAGTCTTTTGGGAGACATTCGTCATTTCGTGGCCGACAGATGGGATGCGATTCGAATCGGCGGCAAGGCGAATCTGCCTCGGCTGGCAGATGTCCCCTGCGCGGTGAATTCTGACGATTCGCGAGGCAGGATCGGGTCGGTTCCCGGCGCGATAAAATGTAAATCGTCGGACGTACGATGACTCAAGCCGATGATGCGATCGATCGTAAATCACGGTTGCCGGACTACGATTCACTTACTGCTTTTTCTTCAATACCGTAACGCGGTTTGCGCGGCACCCGGCCACGTCGCGGACAGCCACTAACGTAATTCCAACTGATCGGTTCGGAGATTAACCCTTAAACGGACGTATTTGTTCTGACGGACACGCGCGATTCCTTTTTTCTCGCCTCCGCACGCCTCGCGAGCCATTCCTTTCACGGATCCACCTCTGGCCGTTGCTTTTCCTCGATACCCCGTTTATTAGCTGACAATTTCGAAGAAGCAGTCTGTTTCCCATCGTATCAGATTTCTGATAAATGAACGTGGAGGCTTTTGTTCGTCGAGAACCGAGTAACGAATGCCGCAGTTCATTCGTATCTTCGCGCATCCTACACGATACCAACAGCTTGTTCTTCGGAAGAAATATAATCTCTTAATACTGCTTACGCATGAATTTCATTTCCATCCAATATACAATGTTAGTTTGTTCAAAATTTTGTGGAATAACTTTTTTTTCATCCTTTAATATACGGAGTGCAATGTCAAAGTTTTACTGAAAATCGTTTCCCCCAGTCCTTCTAATACTACGGTGCCGCTATACTAATTGACGCCGCGGTGGCAATCGTAAAATCGCCAGAGCAGAACGGCGGGATACTGTTTTTAGGATCGCAATCACGACGGTCTCGTTACGAGAAAAGCCGGCTGTGGGAAAACAGGAAGAGCTCTGCCGAGCTTATAGCTTCCCCGAACTTCTGTCAGCCGAACCGGTTTCAGACGCTTTCGCGTAAATATGCCAAATAATTAAGCCGCTTTTTCTCCTGGCAAATCCGCCGCCGCGATTTCGCGGAACGAATCTTCCTGGCGAAATTTCGTGCTCCCCTGATGTCGACGATTTCAATTAAAGCTTTTTTCACGTGCTTGTGCCTCGCCTAATCGAACGTTGATTGCCGGCCTTGTTCCCGTGATGATAAAAATTACTCTTTCTAGATTGGCTGCATTAAAGTGCAATTATACGCACACGTGCGTGATAATGCTCGACGCAGTGGCTCATCGATTGTAATTTCTCATTAGGTTGCTGCGCGTGAAACTTCGCTTGTTTGTGAGATTTTTTAACTGAACACATCTATCCCGTTTTATCTCATCATTTATAATCACGAATCGAATTATGAATCATTATCATGAATTGTGGATGGACCGCGGACTCGTTAAATAAAATATTTATGGTACTAACTTATAAAATTATGTGTATTCTATAGAAATATCTGATACGATTGAAGGAAGTGATATCTCACATGCGCGAACGTAATAAATTTTATGTCTTCTTTTTAATTACCTTTTGATGTTTCGGCCCAGAGATTGTGCAATCATTTCTAAATGCTCGTGGTGCATAGTAATTTACAATTCATTAAGTCCAGTCCCTTTTAACACCGTCCACGTAACGATCTCGTGTAACCTCCCTCATCCAAGCTTAGTTACTCGGTTTTCTTGCAAGTTTCCTCGGGTACGCTGATGACGTGACCGGTCCCCATTACCGTGTTCCCGGCCACTAGCCGCGGCACTCTACCACGCGATCTCTCTGTCACCTAATAACGCGCCTAATCGGCCGATAAGAGGACACGCGAGTGTCGTTGCATAAATAAAGTCAAGAACCACCGCGTGCCTCCCGAGCAAAGTTCGAATCACCGAGGGGTTGCGTCGACTATTAAGCTCCTCGTTAGACTACTAAGAGTTAACTTCGTAATTAATGTCCTCTTACGCGAATCACGGTTATTCAAGATCATTTTAAATTGAATCGCTTGGTTAGAAAGAACGTTTTATTTTGTCCTTCGTCGAGAAGTTAAATCGCTTTGTGTATCAATGGCGATTTTTTTATTCAATTGAAATTGAACAGTTAAGGAATGATAACTCGCAGTCTCTGTATACCATAATCTTTTGTACAAATGATAAATTATTCTGAACTTTTTAATTGTAAGAAGACAATCACTGTGGACTACCGATTTATCGACGGAGGATCCCGAAGTCTCGCGAGAGGAAAAAGGAAAACGATGATATCCGCTTTCCAAATTCGAAGGAGAGTAATGTTGGCCCGGTGACTCGGCAACAACCGATCTCAAGAATCGAAGGGAAGCGAAATACGAAAGCTTCGTTCCCTCTACCTGGTGCTTCTCTAAACGAACACCGAGGAAGAAGGTGATGNACCATAAAGTACGATTAAATTTTTAGCTTTTGCGCGATGCTAAATCATACATAACTAAATTCATGTGCGAGACATACGCATGAATCTTGTCGTAACACTAATTATCNGAAGGGAAGCGAAATACGAAAGCTTCGTTCCCTCTACCTGGTGCTTCTCTAAACGAACACCGAGGAAGAAGGTGATGCATCGCGGGGCGTGACTGACCGGCCAAAGAGGATTTCGTGGCCAGGATTATGTTTTGACGTGTTTTGACAAACGGGCGCCATTATACCGGCACCGAGCCTAAAGGCTCTTTGAGTGCTAGCCGGTCGAACCGAATGACCTAGGTAGATACTTAGATGGTGGTCGTGTTCGACAAACCAGTTTGAAGATCCTACGAAACAATTATGCCACCGGAAGCTTCTATTTTGGCTCGCACCGGGTCCCAGTTTTTCAGTATGCTAGTTATAATAGCGGGTCTTGTTACTCTACTATACTCTTCTCATCCTGAATATCATCGAGAACTTTTATAAATCCTTATTGTCAGTGCTTGGAGCATCTGACATCTTATTAAATGATAGATTAATCATATTATTCTCTTTTTAACTTGTACTCTACTTTGGTGCTTTGAATGTAAAATTTGTTATTGATTAGTAGTACTTAAAATAGATGCCTCATGTTAACATAAATGCATTTATAAAAAAATTGGATGTCGAAGACATTAAAAAATACATTATGTACTTGTGTAAAGAATATGAACTTTATTTGTGTATTAACATAAATTATTATTTTGGAAGATAAAAAAAGTAAATGTCATTTTTTAGATTAATATCAGAAGATAGTAATTTCTCATGATAAAATCATCTACTTATATCTGTATTTGGCGTTTGGATAATTCATGCGAACGACGGAAGAAATGAAAAATTGGAACAATGTGGATGTATGAATCAGACCACAGAATTTGCTGGGGAATTGAAGCGTTACCAGCGCCGTTACACTTTCAGATGGCACCGAGAGCTAGTCGCTAATTAATATTAATGCGACGCAGCCGCGGAGAGAATTCAATTCTGGAGGCACGAGAGAGGACGAGATAAATTGGTCGCTTATCGCCATCTCGGTATTTCCAATTAATTACGGCGGAGATTGCGATCTTCCAATCGGAAGGATTGAAATAATCGCGGGGTCGGCCGGTAATTAAATTATAAGCGAAGAATTAGCAGGAACTGCATTGCCCTTTTCTTCTCGGCGAAGAACATACCGCGCACCGTTAACGAGCGCTCGATCAAGCTTTTCGTCGATTCTCTCTCTCTCCATTCGTTGATTACACCGCATGTGTGTGTGCGGGTGAAAAATGATAGAATGTAATAAATTACGCGCTGAAATTGCGAGTCAATAAACGTAGCCTTGTCGACTGTCACTTTTATAAAATATTTATGATGTCGGAAGTTTAATTAAAAACTCGAGAAGTAAAACTAAAAATTAGAATATCCTCGATATTATCATATTAACGAATCAAATATACTTTGTTCGGTTATAAAGAATAAAAATATGAAGCCTGTTTTAAATAAAAATGCTGTACACTTTTTTTTTGATTTCTTGAAAATGTTTTTCACGTCGTGAGAAAGTAACTTTAGATTAAAGCGGCTTTCCACGTGAAAACGTGTTCTCGGGATGCCCTATTCGAGACGCTCCACCCTCTGATTTCACGAGAGCGGAACAACGGATGATCTTACGAATATCTGTGAACTAGCACCGTCTTTTAAGGGCGGGGATATCCATGAAAATTATATGGGTTGAGCCGGCACTATGGCCATCTCTTAATACCCATCACATCAAAGTTCCCAAGGGAATTAACTTCCTCGACCCACCTATTCTGCGAAATCTAACATGCTTCCTAGCAAGTTTCAAACATCCAAGGAGAGAATGCACAGGAGCAAGGAGCACATACATATTGTATGTACATACAAGACTACCTGCTGTTCGAGAATTGCTGATGACGCGTTTCACATTTCTTTAAGAACAAACTGCAAGCTAGTGGATGTGAAACTTCATTTAATTCTTTTCATTTTGGACTGACGAAAATCTATGTTGTATTTTGTTTCATTATTCATTAATACAATTCAAATTAAAGACGGAGTTCATATTTTAAAGCAAAATAAAATATTCATAGCATCAGTTTAAAAACTGCGCTTCATTGGATTCAAAATTTTTAATATTTTATATTAGAATAAAAAATGAAATGTCTGTTCACATTGAAACGTAATTGTGTCCGACAACAAAGATAGTGACGCTGTTTGGAAGCGGAGGGATGTCGCCGGGTGATGAAAGAATAGGGAAGGAGAGACGCTTTTTTCTATCGTCCCCCTCCGAGAACAAGGAGAGGAGAAACAGCTGTCAAATTCTCACTGCTCTTTTTGGACTTCCCTACATTTCGCTGAGTCTTCAGCATTCTTGTCGATGCTGCCCTCTATTCGGAGTTTCTTGCATCAAGAATACTCGATCTCCTTATGAATCCCACTTCGCGTTAAATTATGATGAAACTTGATTAATGATACGAAATCCTTAATCTAATCTAACAAAATTCTCTCTCTACTCGCAGGGTATCGCCTCACGTTGATAAAAAATGATTCAATTAGAATCGAGGCAGTATAGATGACTTTCTATTACTGAATTCCCATCAATTGATTTAATTTACATTCAATATGAAATATTTTTCAGAGAAAACCAAATCAACAATGATTTCCCCAGCCCTCTCGGACTATTCTTAGTTGTAGGACAAATTTAGAGATAAAGTAAACACGATAAAGAGTAAATTAACGGTACGAGCCTATTGGAGCAGGAAATCTGTTGTACGATTCGAAATCGATTTTTCCCTCGTGGCTAATTACCATCGCGAGGCCGTAGGAACGTATCGTCGAAATTTACGAGTGGCGAGCGGCCGGGCAGTAAACATTCGAGTCGAGCGAACGCGAAAGGAGCTTGCTTAATTTCCCTTAACGACCGGCCCCGGCTCGACGGTTATAACGGTCGGGAGAAGCCGGCCGTAATTACGAAGTCACGGAAACGTAAAAGTTCCGCGGCGCGGCATCGCGGGTTTAATCACCACCATATTGAGGCTCGATCTCGTATGCAGAAAAAAGGCGACCGGCTACCGGTCTTCCGAGGGACAGCGTCGCTTCGTTTCTACCACCGGATCGCAGCGTTGCACCGCGCTGTCCGCGGCTCTTTCCTAATCACGCTTGCAAGGATCCCGTGCCGTGCCCGATGCTAATGCTAATGCGTTCTCCCGACGACGCGACGAGACGTCAGGACGGGACGCGCGCTCGCAGGCTGCTCGCGGGGCGTACCCGAACGATCGTTACGATCATTAGAACCGCGCAATCTTACATGCGCCCGGTAATGAACACATACTTCCAACTGGTAACGTGTACGCGCGAGATTTCTCTTTCGGCTTTGACTCCTTCATTTGAAACTTCTAACCGACAAGCTTTTCGATACAGCGACGTCTAATAAAAAAGATATTCTCTTCTTCTCACTTCTCATTGGTCGGGATAAAGTAGTTTTAGAGAAGGCGATACGTTAATGGTTCGGCGAGGGCGAGAGAAAAGGGAAAGAGGTCTCGCTTCGGGAGAGATACCGGTGGTGGTCAGTGCCGGCGGATCAAGGGAAGCATGTCACGCTATCGGCAGATAAAAATCGATGGGTCGAACGGCGAAAGCCGCAGGGGTACGATTCCACTGAGCTAAAACGGCGCCTCCGTATATTCCAATGGTGGCCAAATTGTGGCTCATGTAGACACTCGATATGGCTCTCAGGGAAAACGATACAACATGCGATAGCGACAAGTCTTTCAGCCGCTATTAACTATATCTGATTTCACATATAATATATGGAGGAAATTGAAAGTCGATTTCTTCGAAAACAAAGTCTACAATGAAAAAAAATGTATTCTACATTTTCGACTTATTATCTCATGTCCACGGTTGTATCTTCAATGGCGGGGGATGCGTATCGCCTCCATAAGGTTTTAGCGTATTCCATGAGAAGTTGAAAAATCGAATTTCGCTTTTCAATCGCAAGAAATTGTATCAGACCGTATTTGTTAGTTAATCGCGTGGAAAGACTACAATGGATCGTGTTCGAGACTTATTTACGATATTTACCGGTTGTGTAGCGGTGACATCAATGGCCGGGATCTCTGTGGATCTGGTTGGGATCCAGGTATACGACGGAGCGCGCCCTCCTTTTTTCTTCTCTTCCCTTCGAACCGTATAGATCTTTTGAAAGGTCCGCAGTTAATAGACCCTGGGGATCCCGACCGACTTGTTTGGACGTTTGCGGTATAAACAGAGCGACACCTGGTGATCTATGCACCGAGGATGAAACGAGCCGAAAAACGCGAAACTCCGACAGCTTTCGGCATCCAGGGTGGGCCTGACTCCACAATACACGTTATACGGCGACGTGAAAAAGTCGCCCTTTCTGTTGCCACCGATGTTAATGGATTGAGAAGCTAATCCTGTTTCCTTAAATTCGATTTCTTTCCGCATCATGCTATTCAATACTTGACTTATTCCTCTACTAATCTGCTACATCTTTTGGCTGTGTACAATGTATACATATATCTCTGTTGATCTCCCTACGGCACTATTCCACGTCTGTCACGTTTTATTTTATTCATATGTTCTCATGTACATGTACGAGCAGAAATATTAAAATTAAAGTTTGAATTCATTTTGTACCCTATGCTTACTTGCCTGTTGAGTTTTCATTATCGCATTTGAAGAGTCTGATCGTTCGTAGAGGCTAGCAAATAATCTGAAGCAAACAAAACGTGTTATCGCAACGGGAGGTGCACGTAACACCTCGAGTTCGCTTAAAGTAAGCTATTAAATTCTTCAAATAACCCGCCACGGATGAATGCGATTGGCAATTAGGCAGGCGCGGCTGCTTTTCATGTAGACGAGATTATTCGAACGAAATCGGTAAGAACAAGTGAGGTACGCAACGGTGGTGGACGCCCCGAGAAAGAAGGCCGCGGCGTTGCATTCCTCCGATCCTTCTTCGGCATTCTACCGCGATTTTTCCTTCGCCACGGGCCCCTTTTTTCCCCCCCGGCTAACCGGCGCACAATTGGGAACGCTTTAATATATATTTAGTTGCGTGTCCTGCATAATATTAAGAACGTAACGCGTTTTATGGCACGGCCACCCAGGACGCGTTCCTCAGGCCTTCGGACGATCCGCAAGAAACACCCGCCCTATTGACGATTCCATACGAGCCTCGGCGTGAACCTCTCATACGTTCGTGTAATTAATGTCGTGCGACGCGACGCGCGACGGTGTCATAAATTAGTTACCCTGTCACGCTTAATTGAATTAATCCCCCGCCTGATCATTTTTCTCGCGGGCGACACTCTTTTAGTCTAGACTCTGTTATTTGTTTCCTATATTACGTAACTCATTAACGAGTAACACCACTCTGATTCCTCAGATTTTAAGCCATTTGGAAATTGTTTTTAGCAAAATAATATGCACAGATAATCTGTTTCCAGGCACTTACGATATTTTTTATAATTACTATAATGTAAAGTCGAAGTGTGTTCCATTTTCAGAAAAACGCGTTTGGAGTTCAACGAACTAAAAATGACCTCTCATTTCATTTTTCATATGTAATATTGACAATAAGCGATTGCATATTGTTAACAGCACAAGGAACATTTTAAACAAAAAAAAGCAAATATCCATTTTCCTGACGGATCAAAATAACATCAGCCCTTAGTTCTACAGTCATACTTTTTCTGACGTAACGAATCGAATGCAATAATGTTGACATTTCATTAGGAATTCTCTTCCTGCTTTATATTACCTATTTTTAATACTACATTCTACGTGGGTGCATAAAATATCTATGGCGATGCAAATTAAACAGATGCCGCAGGAAACTCTACATTTTCCTCGAGGCAACACTCTTAATCTTTCATAACTCTTCCGTTATCATCCCGAGTCACGTTGGATTACTTCCGTCAGACGAAACAATCGGTGCCGGTGGTACATACGCGCGGCTAGAATTGCACTTTTATCTATTCACTTAAAACATCGTGTTCGTTGTGACGCGACCACCCAAGGTGTTCGTATCTCCGGCGGTAAGGTACACCGATGTCCGGACGTTTCTCAAGGTTTTCACGTATCACGGAATGGCGTTGACAATCGCCAGGCGATCGATATACGAGCGGTGACGCGAAGGGAACGAGAAAGGGACGAGACGGAGACAGAGACGCGACTCCCCGACCGTAGGAGGTCCTCAATTTCGATTCACGACGGTCCTCAGGATCTTGTCCTGGGAAACCCATAAAAGGTGATCAAGTCGTGCTGATCCAGAGACATCGGCCGCGCCACACGTAGCTCGTACGTCGTATCGCGCCGCTACGAAAACGTGAAAAAAATTTGCCGCTGCGCTCCGCTCTCGCTGGGACGAGCCTCGTTTAAATTCGTGGAC
>SMSR01013271.1:80293-104808 GCA_019453355.1 Ceratina japonica | reverse complement strand
CCCCCCCGGCTAACCGGCGCACAATTGGGAACGCTTTAATATATATTTAGTTGCGTGTCCTGCATAATATTAAGAACGTAACGCGTTTTATGGCACGGCCACCCAGGATGCGTTCATCGGGCCTTCGGACGATCCGCAAGAAACACCCGCCCTATTGACGATTCCATACGAGCCTCGGCGTGAACCTCTCATACGTTCGTGTAATTAATGTCGTGCGACGCGACGCGCGATGTCATAAATTAGTTACCCTGTCACGCTTAATTGAATTAATCCCCCGCCAGATCATTTTTCTCGCGGGCGACACTCTTTTAGTCTAGACTCTGTTATTTGTTTCCTATATTACGTAACTCATTAACGAGTAACACCACTCTGATTCCTCAGATTTTAAGCCATTTCGAAATTGTTTTTAGTAAAATAATATGCACTGTAATATGTAATGTAAAGTCGAAGTGTGTTCCATTTTCAGAAAAACGCGTTTGGAGTTCAACGAACTAAAAATTACCTCTCATTTCATTTTTCGTATGTAATATTGACAATAAGCGATTGCATATTGTTAACAGCACAAGGAACATTTTAAAGAAAAAAAGCAAATATCCATTTTCCTGATGGATCAAAATAACATCAGCCCTTAGTTCTACAGTCATACTTTTTCTGACGTAACGAATCGAATGCAATAATGTTGACATTTCATTAGGAATTCTCTTCCTGCTTTATATTACCTATTTTTAATACTACATTCTACGTGGGTGCATAAAATATCTATGGCGATGCAAATTAAACAGCTGCCGCAGGAAACTCTACATTTTCCTCGAGGCAACACTCTTAATCTTTCATAACTCTTCCGTTATCATCCCGAGTCACGTTGGATTACTTCCGTCAGACGAAACAATCGGTGCCGGTGGTGCGTACGCGCGGCTAGAATTGCACTTTTATCTATTCACTTAAAACATCGTGTTCGTTGTGACGCGACCACCCAAGGTGTTCGTATCTCCGGCGGTAAGGTACACCGATGTCCGGACGTTTCTCAAGGTTTTCACGTATCACGGAATGGCGTTGACAATCGCCAGGCGATCGATATACGAGCGGTGACGCGAAGGGAACGAGAAAGGGACGAGACGGAGACAGAGACGCGACTCCCCGACCGTAGGAGGTCCTCAATTTCGATTCACGACGGTCCTCAGGATCTTGTCCTGGGAAACCCATAAAAGGTGATCAAGTCGTGCTGATCCAGAGACATCGGCCGCGCCACACGTAGCTCGTACGTCGTATCGCGCCGCTACGAAAACGTGAAAAAAATTTGCCGCTGCGCTCCGCTCTCGCTGGGACGAGCCTCGTTTAAATTCGTGGACACCGCGGCTCACGTTGGGAATCGCAATGTAAAATCATGGAAATCCTTGACACATAGCTCTAGTCTCCCCGATAGTTTTATAAACGTACGAGAGAATAGGTACCATGCTGAGTATTGTAAATTCTACATATCGAATCATTGCATTCCATTTATATAAAATTTTCATGTAGTAAAATATATTGACGATTATTAGATTACATGAACAGTTAATCTGTACATGGTGTTCGACCGTAGAGGTATTTTTAACGTTATCATTAAAAATCACGAGAATGCAGTCGTGGCGCGACCCACGCGCGGTACCACATGTATCAACATCAACACCAACGGGAGGAAACTTTCTCGCATTCCGTAGAACGTCCCCCAAAAAGGTAAGAAACGTGAAGAAAGAGAGGAGCCGAACGAGCCGGTGGGTGCACGGTTGTAGGAGGACGACGCGACAAAGGGGAAACAATTACTTTATTTTGACTTTGCGGCCGACTTCGGTTGATCTTTGAATCAACCCGCAGCCTTTTGTCCCGTTGGCACCCTCGTTGTGGACGTGAAAACGCTGCAAGAGGGGCACCCGCAGCGCGTTTACCTGTTTCGTACCTGTCAACCCTGCCGGAAGATCAGGCCGATCTCCCGTATCGCGACAAATGGTCTTACGACGATCGGACGCTTTAACTCCGTGCCGAATTCTATGGTCACCGCCGATTTCACCGTGTAAGCATTACACCTAGCTCCGGAGTTAAAGGCTGCGCCATCCAGCAGCCACTGTGCCGCTCCTTGGAAACCCCCTTGGAATCTCCGCTTCCTCCTTTCGGATCACGCAACGTGTTTGCAAACAATCCGCTCCGCTAAGATTTATGGTGCCGAGGCGCACGACGATGCACGCTCTCTGAATCTCTAAAGGGGTGGAATTTCGAATCGGAGGTTTTCGAAAGGGTAGAATTCCAAGTTAATTTTAATCCATCTCTACGAATCAGAAGTTCTCTTTTTTTTTAAATGATGAAATTCGGAAAATGTAAAAACTTTTTAAATCGTATCTAAGATCAAACATTAAAAGTTTTTTAAAGAATGCAGTTGATGGAATTATGAGATTGATTTACATGTTTCAAAATATACATTCGAATAGATTCTTTCCTATATAAGGAATAACTTAACTCTTCAAGGAAAAAATGTTTAGAGCTTTTGGATTTGTTAGCGTCAGAAAATTCAGGAATGTTTGTAATTCGAGTGGATTCTTAAATGGTTTGAATGGAATCTCGAAAAATTCCCGCATCTAATTCGTGGCAACGTGAGAAGACCCTAAAGAATCGCTTCAAATGGAAATTCGTGAAGCCGATACGGCGTCAGTTTTCACGCTTTTCACGCGACTGAAATCCGTCGAGAAAAAAGCACGGGACGAAACGGGTGACACTGAAAAATCGTTTCAGATGTCGCGTTGGTCTATTTTGCAACTGAATGATCCAATTTCTAGGGTGAATTTCGTTCTGGACGTGTTTAGTTTAACAATCGATTCGATGAAGATTTACGACTCTCAACATGTAGTCCATTATAAAATCATATAAAATTCATATCAAAATTTCTAAAATGTAAACTCTCTATAACTGCTTGAAAAAATTTTAAGGAGAATATAGAATAGAATTTCTCATGAACACGATGAAAGGAAAGACTACAGAATACCGTGGCCCGTAAAATCTAATACAATTATGAACAAGCGATTGATACTAGTCCGGTTTCGCACTCGACTGACCCAATTTCAATCATGTTTGGAAAGCTGATCTCATTGGTGATTTTGCGGCTAGTTTCCCCTTGCAAATGAATGGGAAAAGTGCCCTGATTTACCACGGTGACAATCTCGTTGACTTTTTGTCACGATTGTGTTGTTGTGAACCGACCGTACGAGGTCGGGGTTCTCCTCGTAATGCAATTATGCGGGTCTACGAGCCATTTCTTAAGAAAAGACTCGTGTTATGCTAAACGAACCGTTTAAAACTCGTCCCATCGTATCCTTGGCCTAGTGCACCGAGCCTCTTTGTGTGTTTTCAACCAAACGTGAAAAGGTGTTCCACCGTGAAGAAGATCCCATCAAGTGGTGCGCAACGAAACGAGAAAAGCAATTGGATCGATATTATCCATAGCGAAGTTCGATTTCACGTGCGCGAATTAAATTGAAAAACAGATGACGTCGTCGTCATCGGATGTGCACGTACAAAATTTATATTAATCACACAAACCATGAAAATTACTAAACGTGCCTAACATTATTCCACATAATAAACAGGATAATAAAATGACGGGATGAAATTGGACCGGAAATGGAATCGCGCTTCACTCCCTTAGCGGACGGCAATATTCTTTGCACATAAACAGAGTTGACATCGATGTGGATGGTGTGTAACCTAATTAACACTTCATACGCTTTATATTACATAATAAGTTACTTTCGCTTTTTCGTTAGAAATTCACTCTCCATTATAATTGTATTCAAAAAACTTGTTAGAATGAATTTGAACGATCGAGACGTGTTTAGATTGTGATTGCTCGTTAGCAGGAATCAAAACAAGGATGCTGCGCGTCTGCTTTCTCTCCAACTTCCGGCATGATTGGTAATCACTCAGAGGGAGGTGGTCGTTATTCGTCGGCGGTCACATCTTCTCCGGTAGAATGCTGCGCTCTGAAGAAATGCAAGTACGCGAAGTCGCACATACATTACTCGCTTTGCAACACCCAAAGGCTGCTCAACAAGATTCAATACCTGAAGAGAAGCATCCAAGACTTGGAAACTGCTCAACGACAGATCAGACCCGTAACAGAATCAATTTTAACGATTCGTCAGATCTGTCTTCTCTAAACGTATCCGTAGTTTAACAATGAATTTGTTATAATTGTCGATGAAAATTTGACAGGAATTCCCTGGAAGGAAGGATGTCCCCTGTCAAACGCAAGATTTCTCGCGTACGAATCTGGGAAACGTCCAAGAGGTGGTGAACAAATGCATCATGGAAATGACTCGGTTGAAGAGGTTTTTGGATGACGAAAATTGTTGGTGGAAAATCTTCAAGCAGCGAGAGTTCACCTGCTGCGAACAGAAGTTGCCACATCTGCACGGATTTTTGGATGGAACTATGGTCACTCTGAAGATGATGGAGGAACAGGTGATCGACGTAAGGAACTTATCGTGAACGATAAACTGTTCACAAAAATAATTCATGTTCGATTTTAGCCTTGCAAGAGTCTACCCAGGACTACAACAACGCCGTTGAAATCGAAATCTTTGACGAGTTTGGATTGTAAGTCACTCTGTCCGAAGAGATTGTGCGTAGAACAGGATATGGACAAGGGTGAAGAAATTCTGAAATCATATAGAGACTCTTCTATTAACACTACTCGAAGCATAGAATTTGATTATTTGAAGTTAGTATTAAATACGACACTAAAGCTCGTATTTTCAGTATATGTACAGTTAATCTAATCCTGACTGTTATTATCGTAATTCATTACCGATTATAATTCCCCAGAACTCTTAAGCCTTGCCCAGAACATTGTCCCAGACCTTGCAAAATGCATAGACTGAGTTCTTTAGGAACTCCGAGAGCGTCGAAGCAGGACTCAAAAGTCGACCAAATAGATGAACCAAATGGGTCAGTGGAGGATGAAGATAAAAAGCCGCCCGAAAAGGCACCCGAAGATGTGCCTGAAAAGGTACCTGAGAAGGTACCTGAAACGGAATCCGACGAAGAACCTGGAACGACAAGATTGAGAGGTTTAGGTAAAACTTCGGCAGATATGTAAATCCATGGGCAAGTGATCAAATTGTCTTCCGATCTTAGCGGAATTACCCGGAGATACGTGGTTCACGAAGAGTTCGTTGGATGTGTCAAAAGATGAAAGACCGTCAATTACGTTTGGCAGTGAGAACATGGCAAAGAAAGCAATCATACAAGCCGATATAAGCACTTCGATGGATTTACTACCTGTACTGTTTTAAATTTTTCCTACTGTCACTTGTGGTTGTATTCGTACACATTTCATAATTTTGTTAATATTGGGGCAAACATTTGACTTTCCTTTGTGATCTTAGAAGACTTACTTCACCAGATAATGTGTAAAAAAAAACACTTTTTATTCATTTACATGCAAAAATTAAAGATTCTTTTTTCATGCTTTCGACCATTAGCAATACTTTTACACGTTATTTACTAAACTAAATTTTCCCAAAGAAAATTAACTTGGTTGGTCCAACACTAAACATGTTACTTAATTTTGAAATGTGTACGAATAAGACTGGAAGTAACTAAACTTCTAAGCTTTTTTACATTTTTTTTTAAATTAGAAAAGTTTATTTGGGGCAGAAATCAAAATTATGTGGATACAATTTTTATCGTGGTTTGATATTAAGAACAACATTTGAATGAACATATCATTTCGCTATCTGATAAAACAATTATAAAGAACTATTGATATGTTAATTTTAGGATATACCGTACAAGAAAATAAGACCATCGAAAGATATAAGGAGCATAATCGACAAGAGCTCCACACTGACTCCGAGAAAATCAGCTTCGAGAAATAGCAAGCCAAGGATAAAGAAACAGATTCAACAGATGGCAATGGATGGGGCGAAATAAATAAAAATAAGCGATAAAATTGACGTTCGCTTGTTTCCAACGGCACCGCACTGTCATTAACCAAGACCCGTCATCCCTTTAATCAGACAAATTTCAGTTAGTCATTAATACTTTCCCATTGTCACAACATGCTCCCGTTTCTGACCACGCGTCTCATTGGATAATTTGTGCCGCAAGCTCTTCAAGAGCTTTAGAAAACTGAGAAAAGCATGGAGAAGAATGAGAGCGTCACGGAGGAAGGAGGTTAGAGAATCAACATTCTCTTTTATTTATGTAACATATGTTCCCTTTCGTTTGGCAGATAAGGTTTCTTCATTAACTGTTTGCTTACTTTTCTTAATCTAAAATGACGCGTCTTCGAGAATTGTTTTGATCGACTAATATTTAATGTCCAAAGGAATATGATAAAATCATCATAGTGGCAAGGTGTCCCGCACCTTCTACTACGGAAGATCTGAGAATGGGTACCAAGACCATAATAATTTTCCGCGAATGGGCAATATTGCGACTGCCGACTTCAAGCTCTGAAAGTATGCTATCCACTGAGACCGATTACTGAACTAGAATTACATAAAGATATTTAAGTGAGCAAGGATTATTAACAAAATTTGCGGACGTACGGGATAGATTAAAAGAAATTTTTAATTCGAAGTTCCTCAATCAGCCACGGCAAGAAAAAGGAAAGTACGAAAGCGTCGTTGAGATCGACAAAGTAACAGCTGGCGATTGATTATTCAATTGGTACCGCATTGTTCTCAAGCTTGTGAATAAAGTGGCTGAATTGACGGATAAAAGTCAGACCCGTAATAAAAGGAGAATTTTTGAAGGAGGACAGTTATCGGATACAAACAACCCGGGCAGATTTCACTTTGTACGGCATGGATCAATCAAAATCTACCGATGAACCTGTTTGCCTTCCCAAGAGGACCGAGCAATTATCAAGCACAGAAAAGGTCGACCAGAGGCTTTATTTAGAAGAATGTCAGGCGAATTCGAGAGAGTTCAAAATCAAATTTAATAAACCGATTCTTTTCCGTCGCGGTTGCTCGAAACATTGCAGTGGTTATAATCCGGATTTGGACAGCTCCAGGTACATAATCCTGTTTCATTGCTTGATTGGCGATTTGTGAAGATTATAAGCTGGGTAAAGTGATGTTTCAGTTTCAAACTGACAGTTTGTACGTCGAGGAAGAATAAATGGACGAATAGGTTAAAAAGGAGCAAGAGAAAGTTGCAACAGTTTTCGAATCAAATAAAAGTGAGACTATGAAATCATTTTTATAAAATAAGTACTGCACATTTTTTTAACTCAAGTGATGTATTTGTATAAAGTGGACATACAAAAGTGATTTCTTTTAATGATTACAATTTTCGTTGATTTCATAGAAGCGTACTAAGAAATCCATAAGGAAGATTAAAAAGATGTACCGAAATATTGGCGCAAGGAGGGTCATGGGTTACCACTGCGACCTCAGGCAATGTCCGAGCACAGTCGTACAATGCAGCGCGAGTTCCTGTGCGAAACCCAACATGCTCTTTAGCAAGTTTCAAAAATTGAAGGAGAGGATGCGCAGGAGCGAGGACGATACATATCGCACTGTGTGTTCTTCGAAAACTCCTGGTGACGCGGCCTGTTGCGAGTTCAAAGTTATGAGAGAACAATCCGTAGGAACGAACGCGGTGAAAGAAACGAGCACGTAACGAGCAGATGGAAATATTCATTTCGTCCTGTCTTTGACACGTCTTTCAATCATTTTACGTTCGATACTTCATAAACCAAAAAAAAAGAAAAAAAATAGTAAAATGAATACACGATTATCGATTTACTACTAAACCCGTTTTATTCCAATCTCATTTATTCTTTCGGTATTCGCTCATTACTATACNGACGCGGCCTGTTGCGAGTTCAAAGTTATGAGAGAACAATCCGTAGGAACCAACGCGGTGAAAGAAACGAGCACGTAACGAGCAGATGGAAATATTCATTTCGTCCTGTCTTTGACACGTCTTTCAATCATTTTATGTTCGATACTTCATAAACCAAAAAAAAAGAAAAAAATAGTAAAATGAATACACGATTATCGATTTACTACTAAACCCGTTTTATCCCAATCTCATTTATTCTTCCGGTATTCGCTCATTACTATATTCACACGTACGAAACATTTACTGTTAAATGCAGCTTGAAAAATAGATATTAATTTCCTTAACACGAAACTGTAGTTAGTATATTGAGTGCGATGGTTTAGAACTCGTTTCCCTAAGCTAGCGAGGAAAAAGCCAGCTCATAGTCGGCGACGCGTGTAACGCAGGGTTAATTACCCCATCCACCCGAGTCTAACAACCTCCAAGTAGAAGCGAAGAAACAGAAAAACGACGAAAGGAAGTGGAACTCGTAAAGAAACCTCTTTTAAAATTGCACCGAGAGTTCTGCTCGATATCAAACAAGCACGATGCGAAAGAGGGAAAAACGAAGCGGGCCGTCGCGTATTAATAGAGTGCCACTTAGGCCACGCCGTCCTTTCCGGCCTTCCCAGTCTCTTAGCTTTTCTGCCATTTCTCGGGTATTACGTATTTAGCTCCTGCGTTCTAATAAGCGATCGTCCCGGGGGTTCGGGGAATAATCAGCGGGTAATCAATTTGTCGACGGAAAGTCGGCGAGATTGACGAGCGAGATAATCGCGGATCGCAAGTGTTCTGATGATTCGATAATACGCCTTGTTGGCCAGTCCTCTCATCTCTTCGCAATATGTGTACCTACACCTACTGCCCCCAGCGTGATGCTTCCAATGATACGTATCCAACGAAATTAGTAGGCTGCAGATTTTATCCGTTTATAGATAATACAGAAGAATGCAATATGAATTAATATTTACGTGAGTGCTTATAATCATAATTTTCCGAATTGTTCCATTACTTTTTGCAAAAATTATATTTCTAGTGTAGAAAAGATCAGTTCATTATCACGAAAATATTACAATAAATAATATAATGTATTTATTATAGAGGCATTATAATAATATTGCACGATGCGTGCAATACACATACACCACAAATTATTAGATATAATTTTATAAATTAAAAACTGGGAAGTAAAACAAAAGCTAGATTTATACTGTTGAGTAGATTAGAAACTATTTGCCACGGGGTAGTGGAGTAGGAAGGCAATCAAAAGTGAAATAAAAACGAGACCTCGTGCCGGTCGATGCGCTCCTTGGTTACGTGGGCGCTAAGCAGCGATACATCACGGTGCCCCGGTATTCATCAGGCAAATCGACTTTTATTGCTTTATAGCGGCTGTAAGCCGAGCGTGGCAAGGCCACCTTACCGTGGCGCACATGTAATCTGGATGTAAGGAGCTCGTTATTACGGCGGAGCCATTCACAATGCGATTCCTTCCTAACGATGAATCGCATCACGGGCCGGAGAGAGCCTGGTTGCTGGATTAGCTGTCGCGCAAGTTGACGATGTTATCGCTCCTACCTTTTTAGCTTCTCTCGTTTATACGCTCGATATCATACTTCATGATGTACTACGATTACGGCCGAGAGATTAAGCTGATATGCAAATGTAATAGTATAGATCTAATTATTGGCGCGTATAGCACGGCTAGAGAATTTATTACTATCCCGAGGAAGATTCCACAGCTAGTAAAAAATATACTGAAGCTACAAATAAATAAAGACTTCACTTTTTAATGGGCGAAATGAGAACGTCCAAGTTTCCATTTATAGTTTCTTAATAAATACTGATTAATCATTGATTACTTACAACCTCACTCACGCCGGAGATACGAATAGCGCAATTTAAATAGGTAACGCGAATTGTGAAAAAGAAAGAAGAGATCTTGCGTTGAAAAGAAGGTAGACCGACGCCTTTCGACTCTGGATGTCCCGACGCTACTTCTTTCCTTGTCAGTCGAGCTGTCAACGTTGAACCGCTCAATCGGCGTGATTAACCTTCGGCAGACCCTGTCGAGGACAATTTTCCACGATCGCGAGTTCATTTGACGGCACCCTCCTCTCTCCGGTACGCGTATCACGAGCACGAACCGAGTCAAGGATCGGGCACCGGCTGGCGTGTTTTCCTTATTGGTTGATTGAATAATACATGGAACCGAATGGTATTAGAGCGGAGCGGAGTCGCAACACGCGATACCCATGACGCCTGTCATGTAGCGTGGGTCATGCGTCACGATTTTGACGAGTTGTTTAGGGTCCCCGACCGATTTATCGACCAGGGATGAAGACCACTCCGTTTGCGATCCACGTTTCCCTTACTTCGATTACGCGAGTTCGTGTCACTACCAGATTAAGCTAGTGAGACTATTTCCCGTCGTGAGGTCTTTTTAAGGAATGCAATTTACTAACAAAATATTTGTTGTGATGATTAATCTTAAAATTGAGAAGTAAGAACCTTATTTGTTAGATATTTGAGGTAATCATTGCATTCTTTCATAGTAATTTACTGGAAAAAGTTAAGATCTATAAAATAAAGCATTATTATAAATCAGAAGATTTTATTCATGGACACTTTATAACATGTAATACCTGACAATTTTTTTGTAATGAGTTCTCAACATAAATTTGGTTTTCAATTAATTTATCAATGTAATCTCAATTTTATGGAAATTTAAACATGGAATTTAAAAATTGAGAATCTCTCTCTCTCTCTTAAATTGATAAATGTTGTGTTGTGCATGAAACTTCGTAGTCTACTCTGTATCAACTATGTCGCGCGATTAACAAAACTTTGAAATGATACAGGCTAAGAATTAATGATCTATAAAAATGTCCAATTTTGTTCGCCGATTTCTAAGGAGCACAAAAGAGGCGGTTTCCCGACGCGGTGCAAGCCGGTCACCGTATAAATCACAATGAAACGCACGGCTCATTATACTTGCAGGCACTCGTGTAATTGCGACGGGCGTGTCCACACGTATTTACCCGTGGAGATCCGCGCGACTCTCATCTTTCTGCCGACAGGCAACGTTTTGAATCCGGTATATGTCGTGGACCGGAAACACCCGACCGGATATGGGCGTGACGCGTGCCATGGGTCTTAACGTGATCCTTACTCAACTACATACATGTGTTAGTCGAAATAAAACTTTTAATAAAAAGGTGAAGCAAGTGTATAATGTTCAACCTGGAATTATAATAATTTAAGAAATATATTTTTAGTTCTTTAGTTACATTTTCTCACATTTTCATTTCATTCTCAATTGTAATATCGAGGGTTGAAGATGGAAACTACCGTTTTTAATCGTTGCCATATAAAAAATATAAAAAAAGCTATTGTTTAATTACAATAACTAAAAAATGATATGGCAAATCAAATGGAAATTGAGGATACAAATGCGATTTAATATAATTTCATTTGTCGGAAAGTATTCCTACAGATATTTGCATGAATTCTTTAACTTGCATCAAAAATGTACAGCCGTGATGGTCGCAAACTCGACGCGGTTCCGAAATTGATTCCCACGTGAGAAAAGTCGAAGCGACGATAGCTATAAATAGATAAAGACTGCAGAATTAAATTATATGACGTTAAACAGGTTGTAGCATAAATTTCCAGGATTTATGCGGGGAAACGAAGAAGTAAACATGATTTATACGCGTAGCTTAAGTTCCTGGTTATGACTTTCGGTTAAATGCGAAGTTCGCGGCCGTAGTTTCCGCTGCGGTTTTCACCAACGATATTTACGGTTCATCGGCGAAACAATGCCGAACAGCAGAACAAAGCGCGAAACAATAGAAACTGAAACGAATCGTCGAACTAGCTACTAGCTGTTAGCTATTGCCTCCAGCGAGAACTATTTAAGTTAGCAGGGTGACACTGATTCACACAGGAGATTCGTAAACACCTGAACAAATCGCTTCGCAAATATGCTTGCCGTAAACTTTCGCTTTTAAACTTCTCAAGAAACAACCCATACGATATAATTGCATGTCTTTAACGAAAACTCAACCCTTCGAACACGAATGATCGTATTTAATTCCAAGTACACGCATATTTCTGAAAATTGTATTAAAATTTAATCCCATCAATAATTGCCATTTATTATTAATTTTACCACAATATTTTTTGTATTGATTCATTTGTTTGTTCAGAACAAGTATAACTTTTTATTTTACCAAATAAAATCTGTGACAAAAATAGATTGATACCAATTTTTAATTCCATTTGACATTATAATAATCATCAAATAGGAAAAAGTTAATCATTTATATAAGACATCTTGTGTATTGAAAAGGTCGAACGTGATTGTTTTAAAGTGAAACGAATTAAAATCTGTCCTTACCTGTTCCAAGACTTCTAACTATAACAATAGCCAATTACCTCTTAAAATTTCGAACACGTGTCAAACGGAATAGAATAACTGCGTGTTTCGTTGGTTTCCTTGCAATAAATTACGGCCAATGTGTTTTGCCACGCGGTTTACAACCCCATGAAACCGAGAACCGTGCCACAATCAGCCACAAAACAGTGGATCGTGAAATGTATCCGGGCCGAACTGCTGGTGAGAAAGGGGAACGGCCACCCGCGGTGTTTTACACCGAAGTTCCGCAATTTTCACGCTTTTCCCTTGTTCTTTCCCCTTTCGCCCGCGCCTTATGCAAATCGGGCGTCGCGAGGGCTAAACACGCTTGGCCAGAGTTTAACCGAAGCCGGGTCTCTTGTCCATCATATTCGTCATGGGTCGTTATTCAACGTTGACCAGAAACGGGTCGACCTTTTCGAGGCTGTTAAAGCTCAGGTTTCACTTAACACGTTGCTTATTGATACATACTCAACGATTTATGGCATTGCGATGATCTCTTTTAAAAAAATCTATTCTCGTTTCATAAGAACTGTTTAAAACCCAAAAATTTTTGGTACTTGGTTAAACAATTTTCTAAGGCTATACATGTAAATAACATGTTTTCATACGTAATAATTATAAAATCATTGAAGTGCGTAAATTCCGTGGTCAAACAAGGTAAATATTACGATCAGGAAACGGAAACTGTGAAAACTTAAACCAACAGTAAAAACTGGAATACAACTGCTTTAAATTTATACAAAGTACAATAGATTTTGTAGGATTTAACTCTCTTAAGGACGTGTCACTCAAAGAGGCGGAAACATCAGCGGGGATCAGTCTCTAGGAGAAACCCGCGAATGTCACGAGGATACCGAGTGGAAAAATCGCAAATTACAAGGTTATCCGATGCGCGGAACGGGTCGGAACCCACACACAGGGCCCGACGCACCCACACACGGATTCGCGAGGCACCCACACCGGAACACGAGGGGCCCAGCGCGGCGCGGCATGGCGCGAGAGTTCGCATGCTGGTTTCCACACGCATAATCACCTGTCTCGTCCATCATAAGCGCAGCGTACCTGGGCCAGATGTAATGCGCCGCGGGCCCACGCAAAACCCGTCCGACATCGCAACGTTTCAACACACGCCCACGAACGGTCGGCTCGCTTTCAAAATGTCGTAAGTCAAATTGCTCCGGCGGTACACACCGTTTCATCATCCGGATCCGGGCCATGGAACCGTGTGCGAAGTTCGGTGCATCTCGTTCGACTTGTCGATACACGCTTCGAATGAAAAATTCCACCGTGCTGTTGATTCAAACTGTTACTTTATTATTCGAATAATACGTGTATAATAAGTACTCGAACAACAATATGTATTCGAATATTTGGAAATTTCGTAGGAAAATCGTAATACAAACCGAAAGAGGCGATTTTATAACTNTTGATTCAAACTGTTACTTTATTATTCGAATAATACGTGTATAATAAGTATTCGAACAACAATATGTATTCGAATATTTGGAAATTTCGTAGGAAAATCGTAATACACACCGAAAGAGGCGATTTTATAACTATAGTCTTCGGTTTATACATACTACTTTTGGTCCTGCACTATACCTCATTTTTAAAATATGAACTGTGTAACTTACAAGAGATATTAACAAAGGCAAACTTCTGTAACTTAGATGAGAGATAACTAATAGGCGACAACCATTTTGCATTCGCTTTAAAAGTGAGGAAGTCGTCGATTACCCGGACAGCTTAATCGATAAATGCATTCAGCTTAACCGGAAAGTTTGCTTAACAGAGTTATCTGCATACGCGAACGTTCGAGTAATGAATAAACTGAAACGTTTTTATAGCTGTCACAGGAATTCTTGAGCCTTCGACAATTAATTTTTCATCCGCTAAGTAGGTAGGGGAAGCCTTTCGTTAAAGTTGCAATTCTCGACGGTAAAATTTATCTTCGTCTCTCGAATGAGATCCTCCGTGTTCCGAGGATCGATTCGAGGCTCGGTTTCAAGCCGGTGCGGCACACCTGCGAACGAGGTATTCGGGCTCGCGATGGAAAATCACGAACGGATCCATCGTGGATCGTTAATGTCCGGCTGTCAAGCTGTCGCGCGACTCGCCTACGTCTTCCTTCGAAAGTTGAAACACGTCGACCGATTATCCCGTTGAAATTTGAAATCCCTTGAACGAGTTGGCATGACATTGGAAAGCGGGAGTCACCGTGAATCGATTTAAACCCAACATCCCTTCAGGCTGAATGTGAAGTTTAATTTGAGAACAATTTTACCAGCGTATTATTTCTTTACTAAATCCTGTATACAAGTTGGTTATAAATAAATAACCAGTGAATAAGTAATTGCGTCTGGGAATTAAATAAACTAATTGTGAACGTTTAAGATAATTGCGAAAGGAAAATTGTGAGAGTTGAGAATGGCAGGTGACGATTGGGCCGATTCGTCCACGTAGATGTTACGCATGGGGGCCGAGAAGGGGACAAGGTAGGGTGGAAGGAATCGGTTCTTATGCATGGCCCCAAGGAACAGGCACGTACGGCCGCCATTTTTGGTCGTTTCGTTAATTAATCCCGAGTGCCTAGCGTGAAAGCCATTACTTTTTGTCTCGAGCCAAAGCGGACACGGCTAATTTCATTGCAAACTGGACTCCCTGAAAGCACGCCGGTCATCTACACGCGAACCCTTTTATCTCTCTCGCGTTCCCCCTTCTCCGTGCTTATCTCCTCTGGCTCTAGAATAGTGCACATTCGTTTTTGCCAACGGGATTCCTCGTCCGCGCGAAAAAAAGAATTCTAACCGAATTTTTCGAAACGCCCATCTGCGTCCGATGTCAGCGATTGGTTCTCAGGCGGTTCTCGTTCGACGTGCCGTCTTCGGATATTAATTTTTTACCAATCTACCTCCCCGCGTCGTTAGAATCGCTGCCGACTAAGCGGATTTCACATAAGAAACGGAATTATTTCTTTACGAATCGCGGTCGATCACGATCTCCCAGTAGGGTGAAGATCTCTTTTATTTTTCTAAACGATGAAATGACGATTCAGGTTGGTCTTAGAACGTAATTAATAGAATGTGGATTTGGAGCATTTGCAGATAAATAAAACATGATTTAAGTATGAATTCTTTGTAATATAATTTGCAAATGACTTTTAATTTTTCGTATGCATATTTTTTACGTATTCTTTGCATTGTCTGCACATTAAGATAATTAATGTAAAGTCGAAGAGGCTCTAAATATTTAAGAAAGATTATACGCAGATCGTGTGAGCGATTAGGGGATCGGACACACGAACTTAATGCAGATCTCGAGCGTGGAGTGGAAGATGTAGGTACTGTTGATTAATAATATTTCACTAACAGCGGGAAACCTTAACTCTCAATAGGATCTCGCCGCTTCCTCCAGTAAATTACTCTACATATTCATTGTTCCTACGCCATTAGTACCTACATCTCCTCGGGGAGAGAGAGTGTCAGAGAGAGAGGGAGAGAGATGCTACTTGCGAGAAGACACACAGGCATTAGCTCTCATCAACGGATCCCGTAATTAGCCGTCCATTAGGACCGTCAAGATCCGTGATAAAAAATTAACAAACAAAGAAACAAATTTACAGGAACGAACATATAACCCCCATATATCAAATCCATCCAACAACCTGTTGAACGTATTTCCTCCCGAATGTTGATACATCTTCGAACATCCATCAAACCAGGTTGTGCCCTAAGTGCTTTGTACAACATAGAGTAAATAATTCTCATAAGATAGCCAATTAGATTATTATTCTCTTCTCAGTGAACAGATGTCACATAGTGCGAAACATCTATGCTTTTATCATTTGACGCAACAAGACATTAATAATTATACTGCAAATATGATCGTGAATTTATACAAAAATTTCGGCATATGCAGAAAAACGAAATCTAGCACACTCCGAATTTACGTTCAGAAAAAAGATGTTTATTAATTATTGTAGAACTCAAAATAAATTTCATGAGCCATTGTCGAAAATTTATTTCATTTTCGATTTTCTCTCGAAGTTCTAAAAAATCACCTTAAGCGGTTAAACAGCCCCAAGTAGGAAAGCCTCGACTGGAGTCCCACGTATAAATTGCCTGTCAACTTTTCGTGGTTAAACCTTGACAAGCGTTCATAAGGACGCGCGCGCGTGTCAGCGACGCGGATTTTAACCTGCGCCGAGAAACGCGATTGCGCAACATCCGGCGAGTGTCAGCGGCTTCGTCGAGGTTCGTTAACTCTCAATTTTGCGGGAGCCTCGTTCACCACTCCGCTTCTTCCCCTGCTTCTTTTATAATCTTACTATTTCTAGCTTAAAGATCTGTGTTCACGCTTGAACACTTACTCTGAATAACTACTGACGAAATATCAAATCAACAAACACAACTGAAACAATTATTTTTTTTTTTACTATAGTTGAATACGAATTTTGATGAAATTTATAATAGGATTAGCGAATTTCAGTTTATTATCACGAAAACTACGTCTGGTTTTTATTTCTCTGTAAATCCCTTGTGTAATTTTTAATTATAGGAATAATTGCAATTTTATGTACTTGACTTGCGATCTAAATCTGCTATTTTAAACTGCACCGCAATTTTTGAACGCAAGTTACGTAAGTTCATAAGACAATACTCTTGAAGCCAAATGATGGAATGACAGGAGGGAAAAATCAGTATTCAAGGATTGACTTCGCCGTGAGATGATATACGGTCAAGTTTCTTGCCTGGTTTTTAACTGGCGCGGATAGAAATCTCCAGTCACGCGCGACACAATAATTTCTCACGGACGTGCGAGCACGAGGGGAGGCAGGGGAGGGCGTCCGCGGATTCGCAACAGTATTTTCAGCACGTGGACACGACGAACAATTATATTGTTCGATACACGTCGCGGCGGCTAGCGCGAAACGTCTGTATGTAGCATCCTGTCGGACGATCTGTATGCGAGCGTTGCCCGCATCCTTTTCTCGATTCACCGTTACGTCAGACGACAATAAAGTCGTTCGTAATTGACGACGACGCGCGCTTTCTTTCTTTACCCGTTTTGCTCGCTTTCACGATTCGCCGCGGCCGAGGAAAAAAGGGCAAAACGCGAGTCATTTATTTTCACAAATACGGCGAGCGCCGGATGAAACTTTTATGAAGAATTTCAAGTCCCCGTTCGGTCGCAGTCTAATTAATTCTTCAACGTGGAAGCGACCGTTGCCTCCCAATAACGGAACAGGTGACGTTAAGCTTTATTGGAAAAAGATTAAAACCTCGATTCTCAGATACTAATGGTTGACCAAATTGTGGCTCGCGAGCCAAACGTGGCTACTGCAGACGTTTACTGTGGCTTTCACCGAGGAAAACCGAAGTAACATACGACAGCGTCAAATCTTTTAGTCAGTCTTGCAACATTCAAGTGAGATCAAACTACTTTGCCAATGATCTTGAAGAAAGAGTCGTAAACTTACAAAAATTGAAACCATCTTTTGTACATTTATTGACTCTTTTGAAAATCGATATTACTTTAGTAGATTCTGGCTCAAAATATTTACTTCCAGAGGCAAAAATACTAGGAGAGATCTGTAATAAAGTTCCAAAGAGACAAAAGATGATCCTAATAGACGAAATGTGAGCCATACTAAGAGTGGCCATATGCATTGAAAGAAATCAAACGAAAAGAAGAAAACTGATAAACATACTGAAATGATTAAAGTGGCAGGAACAGTTTTTGTCAAAAATCACTTAAGCGATGAAATCGTCTCCGAATACCTTTCATGGAATAGGCCCGCGAAGTTCCTTTCGGTTCAAAGGCCAAAGCGGCGGCGCGGCATCGTGGCGAGGAGGACGACAAAATTGCTATCCCCTATGCGAATATAAATCCTGGCGGCGGCAGTGGCTGTTTCTCAGCCACGAATTGCGGCGCGGCAAACGCAGCGGAAGGCGTTCTCGTTTCCTATGGGGCAGGATCGATCTATAGCCCGCCATTGAGAAGAGGGAAAGAGAGGCTCCAAAGAGCGCTTTCTGGTATTGCCTTATGGCAAACGGCAGATGTGCGGTACACCCGTGCGCCCCGGCTTCCCCCGTTTCATCCCCCTTCGCTATATTTTTTGGCCCCGCTCTCTCTCCTCTTCTAACCTTCGCCGCCTTTCTCTGTTTTATGGACTCATCGCTACGTCCACGCGAGTGTGTTTACCATAAGGTAAGCATTATGTCGAACGCCCAAATGACACTCGTAGATATGTCGGGACCTTCCTCTCCCCCCTTCCTCCTCGGTGCAGGCATTCCACGGGATGCGGCATACATATGAAGATTCGATTTACGAGCAACGCCGCGGAGAGGCATGCCTCTTCGTCGGTAAACAAATGGCGCGTGTAAACTACGTTTGAGAACTGTATCCGACGATATTTATCGCTCACCAGCATCTTTCCGGTTCGAAACAAATATGGGAATGTCGTGGGCTCGAGATAACCGGCTCGTTTTAGGAAATAGGCTTTCGTAATTAGTGGTCGCGATCTCATCTATTTTATAAATTACGATGGGCATCCGTGACGTAGGCAGATTCTAATCGCTTAACGTGATTCTCCTATCAGCTGGGGTCGTGGTCAGGTCAATACGTTTCGTATAGCTTACCCAGGGATAAACACGTGTACGGGGGTGGAGATGTTAAGTAGAATCATCGATAATTTCACGAAAATATTTTTAACGAAAAGCTTTATTTAAAAGTGGTTAAGTGTGAAATTGTTTGTTATTAAAGTTGTTCCATCGAAATATAAATTTGTAACGTAAACAGGTATCTCTCTTAAAAAGAGACGATTAATTAAAGAGAAAAACACGTCTGGGACTCGGGAAGCGGAGGACCATTTTGTTCCTACCAATTTGGGAAGGAGGAAATGATACGAGGCCTCTTCGTCCCTTCTCCGCATGGAGTCTCCCATGTTTATTCCGAGGCAGACACAAAAGAAAATAATTAGCTCTCCTGCCGATGGATAGATAAACGTACGCATCCAGACAATTTCGGTGGGCAACGATTATTAACAGTCAGCAGGGCGTCCCGCGGTTAGCTGTCCGTGTTCGAACGACCGGGAATTAATTACCCGTTAAATCAATCTTAAATGAGGAATAAGCCTAAGGCATTTTAAAGCGTAATTCGTCAGTGTCGGTCGATATTTAATTTAGCACCGCTAACTGCTTAACTGGTTATGTTTCTGTGAATGTCTAATTAACCATTAGTACCGGGCATTCGATTGAAATCATTTTTTTTTAAAACAGCTAATAGGAATCGCCGATGATAGATACTCAAACACATTCGAAGTTTCTCTTACGAATTACGTATGACCAAGTGCTTCGGAATTGAATTCGTTTTCATCCTAAGCATTCCAACGAGAATCATTCCTCATCCCTTTTCGAATTTAATCCAACACAAGCTGGCTTTTAGAAAAACCGTGAAAGCTTGAACCCGATCACGTCAGGCTGTCCCTTCGAACCGAACGATTTCAATTCGATCTTTCTTCTGAACGCATTTCCCCGCTCCTCCTCGTTTACCCTTTGAAAAATCCCGGCTACAAGGTGTGTAGATACGGGGACGCGCATTCCAGCGATTGTCCGACGTCGACAGAATCCGGACAGGCCCGGAGGATTCGCGAATTCCGAGCTGATGCTCGGCAGCAACCGAGAAGAAGAATCGAGTGGATCCAGGGTTTCTTCTACGGCTGGAATAAAAAAATGGGCGGCGCTTTGGATGTGACGGGACCAGATCTAGGCCCGGAGACCGGGGTAACGAGGTTGGGCCTTAGATACGAGGGGCCCTTTCCCCTACCTCGATCCAATTTTCCCCCTGGCTGCGGAGACCCAAAGAGGGACGAGGAATAGAAAGAGAGAGACGAACCGGCCAACCATCGGCAGCCTGCGCGGCGACCTGCGGGAATATCGAGAGATCTAGCAGCGGGCAAGAAGCCTTTCGAGTTACCAACAGACATCCGCGATTCCCAGAGATTAAAGGATGGAGTTATTCAATCTGCTAGTCTAACCATATAATTTGCTAAGAATAGAATAGCGCATTCAATTTACTGTTCATTCTAATCCGTAAGAATTTTCTATCTCATTGTCTTCGACTAGAAATTCGTATCTAGGATCTCAATTGTTTGAATTAAAAATATTTATAGCGATAAATGATAAATTCCCAACGTCGGCTCAAGTCGGTGAAGTCTCTTTAGTCCATCGCTAACAATCTTGTTTCCCGTTGTTGCCCAGTGTTTCGTTGGACGAATAAAGTTATGGCTCGCCCGTTTCGTTTTTGTCAGAAATTCAGCCGGTAGGACGATTCCATGGGACTGGTTAGTCAGTCTCCTCTTGGATATTGCCACGATCGACGCCGCGTTCCTCTCGCCGGTCGCATCGTAAAAAGAGCAACCGCAGCAGCAGCCGCCGGCATGATGGATGAGAAGAAATTTGTTCATTCTGCGCTCCGACTCGTTATTGAATTAACGCGCCCCCTCCGAGAACTCGTTATCGGGTCACTGCCAATTTCGCTCCTCTTCTGGTTTATTCTCGTGTTTAATGTATAAATAACGCATTTTTATTTATAAAANCCGACTCGTTATTGAATTAACGCGCCCCCTCCGAGAACTCGTTATCGGGTTACTGCCAATTTCGCTCCTCTTCTGGCTTATTCCCGTGTTTAATGTATAAATAACGCATTTTTATTTATAAAATTTTAATCTACGACTTTAACTGTAAGTAACGTGGTGTTAAAATAATAGCAATTTCATTAGTCATGTTCTATTTACTTAAAACTGTTCCAGAAAGAAATATAAAGCTAGAAAGTATCGCAGTATCTATTATACCATACATATGAGAATATGTTGAAAAAATACAATTTCGGCTGAAGCCAATTTCAAAAGCTACTAAACACTTCGTCTGTTTAGTTCAGTCTGCATGGATTCACAAGTAATTCCTAAAATTAGATTACACGTTCATTACCGTGACACTCTATTAGAGTTCAACTGCCAAAGACTGCCAAATTGAGATAAGCACGTGAATGAAATATCTTTCTTGTGCCACACAGCACCGGTAGGAAGATTCGCGACGATCGGATACGAGCAGCACATACGTGGGACCCACGTCGCGTCGCGTCGTGGTGTTCGTGCACGTGTCTGCGTTGGGTCCCGTACGTATTAATCACGCGATTCGTCCATAACCGTATTTCAGCGCGCCGCGGAGAGATCAGACCACGCTTCGACCGGCTCCGTTGCTCTTCTCCTCGATGATTTTGATCTTTACTTCCATTTCTCTGTTCCCTCTGTCAGGTAATTACCCCAAGCTGCTATTTACCTTCTATTACGCGGAAACTACGCATAGAAGAGTTTCGCTTGAAAAATCTTCCACTTCATGATGCCAGAATTAGATTTAATTGCACAGTTTTAAAATTGATCCAGCAGTATCGTATGTACTGATACGTATTGAAAATCTTTTGAATACTATTTTTAATTATATTACAAACGGACTTTATAAAAATTAAATCATCAAACTCCGAACTTTTCTTTTTATTGCCCTTAATGATAAATCTTACATTCATCACATATTCATAGTAATAAGATAATTCAATTATTCAGGAATGTATAAAATTAAAAGAATTATTTGAATGAAACACATGATATGCGTGTATTCCAAAGGATGATTTATTTATACAGAACGATATTTCAAATCCACGAACCTAATAAACGTATTCATAATTTTAGTTATGGTAAAAAAAAGGATTCGTTTAGTTCCAACCAGGTCTTATTGTTGTCCGCGACGAAGGCAAAATCTTGTCTAACTTTCCATCAAGGCATTCCTGAAGGATCAAGTTCGTTCCGGCAAGTTCCTCCCCGAATTCCATCGCAATATCTCGGATGCCCGGAGTATTAGCGGGTTCCCATAAAAAGCTTGGCGGGTTGCGGCTTCCATGCCGGGACCGACCGGTGCGCTTACCGGAATTGTTATCAGCCGGGCCAAAGCGCCGCTATCCGAAACGAGCGTGTCGAATCTCTCGACTTTTTCCCGTTGTCCGCTTCGGGTGCTCGTCGCTTGTCACGGCTCGATTCGGCCGGGCAAGCGAGCGAGCGAACGCGCGAAACAGAAAACGAGGAGGAAAAAGAAAATAAGTGGAAGAGAGGGTACAGGAGAGGAAAAAAAGGGAAGAGACGATCCGGGAGCGAGAGCTCGAACCGAACACGCGCAGAAGTGAGAGAAGTAAAGAAAGGGTAGAGGAGGCTGAAAACGAGTATCGTAACCGCGGAGGAAGAAACTATAGTGAATTTCGACTTGGGTGGTCCAGGATCGGCAGCAGGCCTTGTCGCTTCCCCGCCACCTCGTCAGATCGTCTGCCTTCGGCCCTCTTCTCTCGCCCCACTTCTCTCGGGGGCCCTTCTTTCCACGGGCCCCTCTTCCCGCCTCGGTAACCCCTTCCACGACGGAAGCCGCGCCAGCCGCGAGCCACTCCTGTAGCTAACCCATCGACCATAAGCGTTTGCCCACCTTTTGCACACGTTTCCGACGCGTTCCCGTTTTCTCTCGCGGACACCGGGGACCTTTAAACGGAAATTACGATTCTCCCTGCTTTCTACGGCTCGTTCTTATTTCATCTACTCTTGGGAAAAACGACCGAGGGGGCCCGATGGAAAATCCCACCGATATTATCGATTCACGAGAAAACGAGTTTTACTTTCATTAGACTGCCAGGAAACTACTTCATGCTACAAACAGGGCAAACCTATATGTAGAAAAATGGAACGGGCTGGTGAATTGTGAAAAGTTGCTCTTCAGAAAGAAATTTGATCTGCAATAGATCTCTTGCTATCGTGTTATAAGTAAGCTCGAAGATTTTTGTAGATGCAGGAATTGCCGATTATTGAAATTGGCAGAAGAGGTTCCAGGATGAAATTACTAGAATACCTTCGGACGATAATATACCTAAACACCTATACCGCTGCAGTTGAATCGAGCGATTCGGACGGCCTGCCGCGCTCATTTGTATGCCTGTAATTAGGGAACCACTCTCTAATAATAGTTCCTACCGCATGCACCGGATCAAAAGGAGCAGCAGGACTCTTTTGTGTTTTGCTTTGTCTCTTATTCTCACGAATTTTGATTTCTGGCTTTCAGTATTTGAGGAATACAATAGAAATACTATAGTATAGAATCAAACTTTCTAAACGTAAACTTATTTGCATGAAAGTGTGAATTTTTAAATATTTCAATGAATGCAGGAGTGATTGAGGGTGAGTTTCTTTTACACGTGACTATGTCATTTTCATTCAAGCCAGGTCGACCTAGTTAAATAACTTATACGGTCAGGAAAATTTCAGTCGCCGCTCGTTTAGATTAGCCCGGGGCGCTACTCAAACAACGGATTCAATTAAACGCCGTAAAAATGGAAGTCGACGAGTCACGTGTATCTACGTGCGCGTCACAAGCGTAGAGATCCCCGTGGCTCGACGCGGGCGATAATTTACGATGTACCTCGGCGACCCCCACTTGTCGGATTAATAGAGGGTTAATTTAGGCGAGTAGCTCGACGCGCCTGTTATC
This sequence comes from Ceratina japonica, assembly GCA_019453355.1. NCBI lineage: Eukaryota > Metazoa > Arthropoda > Insecta > Hymenoptera > Apidae > Ceratina > Ceratina japonica. Next base: position 80,940 of record SMSR01013271.1, on the reverse strand, counting down.
TCCCACGCAGTATTTGCACAGCTCATCCCAAATCGTACGTATCTCCCCCATCGGGTGAATAATTATTGCCGGCGCGATCGTCACGCTCGTGGCTGTGAATTTTGAATCCTCCCCGTTCCCGTATAATCTCTCGCCTCTTTAACTGTCGCCTATCTCTTTGTTCCTTCGTGATCTTTACGTATATCGTATGTATGAAAAATGTTATGTATGACACGACGACTGCGGAAATTCCTGCTACCACATTTCTACAAGCGACATTCGTTGTCGCACGTGCAAACTTGGAAAGGAGTGATATTTGATTGTTATTTTTTCTTTAATTTTTCATTTAAGGTGGCTCCAGCGAGTTTGTCTAAAATTACAGATTGAGGTTAAACTTTAGGAGAATATTATTCAAATCTTTAACTTTCGATAGCCATAAAAAAAACGGGAGGTCACCACATAAATTGGTGAGAAAAGTACATTACAAAATGTTCATTTTTAACATAGAGTTATATGGGAAATGTAAGATAAATTGCTTGTTCTTAGTAATAAAATTATAGATTTGAGTAAAAAACTACATGCCTATAAAATTTGAGACAAGGATTCTGCTAGTATCAAAATAAATATAGGTAACCACGCATTTTGATGAGTAAATAGCAGTCAAAGTT